>JAOEGT010064379.1:0-17096 GCA_025447795.1 Speoplatyrhinus poulsoni
TATAGAGACTTTATTCAAGGCTTAACAGGATATTGAACTGTTACATATATTGATTCTGGAGCTTCTTTAACAAATATTATGACCCCTGTGGACTTTATTCAGTTACCATTCTAATTCATGGTTCTTTAAAAGCATACATACAATGCGTCTGCTATGTTTCCTCAAGATATTTGAGATGTAAAAGTTTTGGATTAAAAACTGAAGTGAACCACCTATATCTTTAATGTATCCTTTATAAGCAATATTTTGGGAGCCATATGCTATCATAATGATGAAGAAAAGATGCATATTATTTTCTCCTGAGTGTAGTAGTTGGCTGAGCATCTGTTCCCGTCTGGAGACGTGCTCCCAGATGGCCTAATCTGTAAACAGTCACCCTACAACTACTCGCATACCGATTGGCCTAGACATTGTCACTCCATGCGCTCACCCTGAAACAGGAATCAAGTCATAATACTTAGCTCCTCATCAGTCATGCTTGTCATTTGACTCGCTGTAAATCCTTTGGGTAAATGGCCTCATTGCATGCAGGTGACCTTAGCATCCTGGCTGGTCTGTCTACTCATCCATCCAGCTGCCATTGTGTCCAGTGCCATATATCTACAGTACATGTAACCGGTATGGTTCAAATTCATGTTTGTTATGGTAGAGGCTCCACAGGTCGCCTTGGCGACCTCTCAGAGGAGTGCCTAGTGCACGAGGAGAGCAAAACAGGGAGGAGTGTGGCTCCAGACATGCAGAACAAGGAGCAGGCTCTCAGCAGACATGCTGTCCTCCACAGAAGCCCTGAGCATGGAGGTTCTGAGGGGCCAGACCATTGGCCTGCAGAAGAACCGGTCCAACATGGTCCGAGTGTTCATCAGCTCAGCATTCACAGGTCAGTGTTCTGGAGTAAGACCCACTGACTCCATAGACACCTGTAGAGCTAGCCTATTATAGTAATGTAATTGTTTCACTGTTTAAATGTTTAGGTTGAGCTGTGCAAGTCTTTTTATTTGAGCAACAAGCTAGTTGCTTTAATAAAGCAGATATTGTTTGTGTTATGGATGACTTGCAGATATGAGCACTGAGAGGAAAGCACTACTAGATAAAGCCTACCCAGAAGTCCTTACCTTCTGTCGGGGTATGGGGCTGGTGTTTGAGGTGAGGGGACATTTGTTTACTTTCACCAATAAATGGTAACCCAATTAACCACAAAAGGGTGTTTTTAAAAGTACAAATTGTAGAAATTGTACCACAAGTGCAGGACTGGAATAAAATGTACAGTCTACAATCTTCAGTGTTAGACTGTGTTTTTTATGTAATAATTTCAATCTCCTGTAGTAGTAGATTATTTTCCCCGATTATGTAAATTGCTATTGATGTTATCTTGGCCCATGTGTATGATTTACTGTTGTATGTTTCAGGTTGTGGATTTGCGATGGGGCATACGTAATGTACCGAGTACAGACCAAGGGGTGTTGGAGGTGTGCCTGAAGGAGATAGAAACCTGTAAGAGACTGTCTGTGGGTCCTGTCTTCACAGTGAGTCTCAACGCATTCAGTTAAACTGTATCACAAGAGAGAGGGTGATGTGATGCAGGATTAGATGATGTCTTTTGTGGCACATTAATTTCCCTTATAGCGGGTCAATTATAACTTCCTTTCTAGCCAGTTACAATATTATATAGTTATAACTTTACAGTATAAGGCTTTAAAAATTATATTATGATGAGTTTTTAAAACCATGAATATATTTCTTTCTTCTGCCTTGGTTCTGAAGGTTCTGTTGGGTAACCGGTATGGCTATCGACCTGTGCCACGTCTCATCCCAGAAAAGCTGTTTGAGGTTTTGTTGTCCAAGCTGTCAAAAAACCCGCAAGGCCAGGAGTTGCTCCACCACTGGTTCCTGAGAGATGACAACGCTGTCCCGCCCATATATGTCCTCCAGCCTATCAGGACACACTTCCCTCACTACCGTGACCTCCGGCCTGAGTGCAAGGCCGAAGGGGATCAGGCGGTGGTTGCGTGGCAGAGCACAGAGAGCCAGATATTAGCGCTCCTACAACAGGCTGCTGCCTGGGCAGAGACCGACGGAGATATCACTATGCAGCAGAAACACCACCTACACAGATCTGGTCAGACATGCCCACTTGCTACACCCTGGCCCTCACCTTACAACACATGTTTTATATACACTTTATATCTATGTGAATATATATATTATTGTACATACTGTATATATGACTGCAATATCAAATTAAAACTTGTATATATAATTAATTAGCCTTCACCTTACTTACATGATCTCTATCTATCTATCTATCTATCTATCTATCTATCTATCTATCTACATACATTCATATACAAACACATTTGGTGATAGAACTACACACACATTTGACAGTTGTTTGCGAGTGTGTGTGTGTATACTGTGGCAATGCGTTACACTCACACACACTTGGTGAATAAACTAGATTCTGAAACTATTGGAAATTGTTCTGTTGACGTATATTCTTCTTCATCTACAGTCACAGAGTGTGAGATTGAAGAGGGCTTGTGGAAAGAGGAGGAGGGTGAACCATCAGCCCTGGTCTTCCTCAGAGAGCCTCCTGTCCAGAAGCCGAAGGAGGGTCCCAGAAGGTTCGCCAAGCTGATGGGCATGGCTGCCGAGGCCCTGGTTGATGTAGATGGCCAGGCGTTGCTCACAAGCCTCAAGTCTCGTCTTTACACCACAGCAGGGAAGATGGTCAACCCACACTGCCTGGAGCTCAGCAAGGGCTCTGTAGACCCAAAACGCAAAGAGCACGCCCTGTACTTGGAGAGCATCTGCCAGCAATTTGTCTCCCAGATGGAGTCCAGAATCAGCAAGATGATAGATGCAATAACCGCAGATGGACAGAGAAGGAGATGGGGGGGTTGTGAAGATGAAATGGACGACAGCTTCAGTTGGGTGATTGATGAGGTCCACCGCCATTCTGCTGTCAGCGCTGAGCGAAGCAGGGGTCTTCGAGGGCGGGAAGCCCTTTTGGGAAAACAGTGTCTGGCCCTGTGGGAGTCCACCAACATCCAGCATGGACCCCTGGTGGTCCACGGTGAAGCCGGCATGGGAAAGACCACCCTGCTCTGCAAAATGGCCCAGGAGATGCGTGTCCTGGATCCCAGGGCTGTGGTGGTAATCAGGTTACTGTCTGATTGTCATCCTCTGTGCCCGGGACTGGACCACGTCCTGCGCAGCTTGTCTCTCCAGATCTCTGTGGGATGTGGCATGACGCCTCCAGGTCCACTAACAACCAGCACACACATAGAGCTTGTGAGGTTCTTCCACAACCTTCTCCTTAAGGTTTCCCAGCAAGGAGACAATCTCCTCGTCATACTGGACTCACTGGACCAGATCTCAGAGGAAAACAACGCCCACAGACTACATTGGCTCCCCACAGACATCCCTCCAAATGTTTACCTGGTTGTTTCCATGAACACAAACACGCCAATGTTTGCTAACATCCGTCGTAGGTTTGACGCAACTGGGTCTTTCCTTGAGGTGGGCCGCTTGTCACGTGGCGAAGGGAAACAGATCATGGACTCTTACTTGAGAGCCTCACAACGAACTCTGACTCCAGAGCAAAGCGAAGTTGTGTTACGGAGCTTCGAGCAGAGCGGCAGCCCCTTTCACCTGAACCTAATTCTGTCTAAAGCCAAACACTGGAGATCCACCACTCCACTGTCGGAGATGCGCCTAGGCCTGAACGCTCGAGATATGATGTCACTCATCTTCATGTCTCTGGAAGAGAAGCATGGGAAGAAGCTGGTTGGCTGCTCATTGAGTTACATTGCCATCGCAAGGTGAGATCACAAACACATTTTGTAACACCCCTATATAAGGCAACACAATCATTATGCATCGTGCATCTCCATATGGATTTGCTGAAATACCTGCATCATCAGATTTTCTGTTGATGTTTCTGGCTGAGATGATGTAGCAATGAACTACACTCAACCAGCGGTACAGATAGGGACTGATGGACACAGGGTAGACCCAAATACAGCATACACCGATGTTGATTTCAGCAACGCAAGACACCAGGAGCAGTTAGGGTTAGGTGCTCAGAGTTCCAACCAGCGACCTCTTGATCACCTGTCGCCCGCTGTACCCGCTGCCATGGTGATAAAAGAAGGGGCACGGACCCCTTTGTGGTGGAGCGTGCTCAATGTGGGCAGCAGGAATGGGGAGACGAATGGCTTGTGAGTGGTTGGTTAGCCAGATAATATAGTCTCCCGCAGGAGGACGAGTTGATGACAGCAGGTGCTGAAGCAGGAGGAGCTGATTGTTGACGAGTGTGTGAGTCATCCCGGTTAGAGAGGGAAACCACGACAACACAATACACACAGGGAGAGACAGGGGAATCCTGAGACACACGGAGGAGGAGGAAGAGGAGGAGGAGGGTAACACAGGAGAACACAAGGGAAACTACAGGGATACAGATAAAAGCATAGCGCACCTACAGTCACTTAAAGTATAGTGTGCGATTGCAAGCTAATTGTAAGATAATACACTTTTTGTCAATTCATCAAATGTATCCTTGCAGTCCGCTGGCTTACTGTTTTCTGTGCGTGCATAAAAAAATAAGGTACTTTGACACTAACCTGACAACTTGATATATGTGTCTGTTAGACACATCCATCTGGGGAGCCGTCCATTAAAACGGTTTCAAGAGGACAGTCGCTTTCAAAAAAATACTTTGCATGTTTTTGGACTACCTTGTGAACCAGTTAGTATACACTTGTTTAGTAGAAAAGTCGGGAGAAGAGTGGAAACATATTTTCTATTTAGAAAATCAATGTGGTGAAAACTACAACACTATCCTAGCCTTCACAATGTGTTTACAGTGTAAGGGGCGGAACTTCTGAGGGAGCAGCCTATGGCATTGAAGGCAGAGGTATTGTTGTTTAGATTTGAGTTAGATGTTAGCAAGCGTTCTGGAGAATTACTAACCCTGCATTGAAATAGTGCTGTTGCCATGGCTACAGGCAGGGCCTGCTGGAGGCTGAGCTGAGAGATGTCCTGTCCCTTGACGATGACGTCCTGGTTGAGGTGTACCAGTTCTCTGCCCCACCGGTGCCCTCTATGGTTCGCTTGCCCCCCTTGCTCTGGGCCCAGCTCAGACAGGACCTAGAGGGCCTCCTGGTGGAGCGATGGCTCTACGGGACAGTCCTGCTGGGGCTACGCAACAGGTTGGTGTTTTATTACTATTATTTTTATTATCGAAGATGAAGTATTTATCACCTTCCTACAGAGAACACACACAGAATCAAAGGCACAAATGAGTATAACAACAAAGTAAATACCAGCAGTGTAGTATAATAAAGTATAGTGTAGTATAGTAAAGTAATATATATATATTATAATATTGACATAACAATGCTACACTCTCACGGTTTATTTAGGATAGTTTTTGTGCGTGTGCGCCTTTATATGTGTGTGTGCGTGCGTGCGTGTGTGTGTGTGTGTGTGTGTGTGTGTGTGTGTGTGCGCATGCTTGTGTATGTGTTAGCGGTACCTGGGGCTTGTGTGTGTGTGTGTGTGTGTGTGTGCAGACAGGTTGTTGAAGCGGTGGGTGAGCGGTACTTGGTGCTTGTGTGTGTGTGTGCAGACAGGTTGTTGAAGCGGTGGGTGAGCGGTACTTGGTGCTTGTGTGTGTGTGCAGACAGGTTGTTGAAGCGGTGGGTGAGCGGTACCTGGGGCTGGGACAGCAGCGAGCTCAGAGGCACAAGACCCTGGCTGAGTACTTCCTGGGTCGCTGGAGCCAGGGCAAACTGAAGCCCATTGCTCTGCCTTCATCGCTGCTGCTGCTCCCAGACAGGAAGGTACGCTGTTGCCATAGTGTCGTGCTAGCACAGTGCTAGCATGCTAGAAGCGTGTGTTCTGCGATTGATCCGCTGTGTTGCAGGTCCCGCCCCAGCCCTTGTGGTTCGCACCAGGATTGGCTAATATTCGGAAGCTACAGGAGTTGCCCTATCAGCTGCTCCATGCCGACCTGGTGGAGGATCTTACACAGACAGTAATTGGTAAAGAGCCATAATGCCAGCATTACGATTATGATGTCAGGGAGAATGGTGTTTGTTTGTGTTGACCATAGTTGTTGTGTACTGACTATATACTGCATCGTGTCACCAGGTAATGCTGAGTGGCATTACGCCAAGAGCAGGGTCTGTGGCGTCTCCAGTGTGATCCAAGATCTGTCTCTCTGCTGCCACCACCTGGACTGTACTGAGATCCAGCTGGTCCGAGACACACTGGCTCTAATGCGGCCCTCCCTGGACTTTCTGCAGGGTCTGTAGTTATTGTACTATTTGACCTTTTCATCTATGCAGATTCAGATGATCACGGTGCTTTAGTGATTCCTCATTAATATCAACATGAATGTGATTCTCAACCCCTTAGATGAAACTCTCTTCTACACTGAGCTCATGTCCAGACTGCTTTCTCTGGCTGTTCCCTTCCCTGCCATCATTGGCCGGCTGTGCAGCCAATGTGAAGAGTGGCTGATGAGCTGCCCAGAGCCAGTGGTGCTCCCCAAGAGCACCTTCCTGAGGCCACCAGGGGGAGCACTAACAAACATGCTGACAGGATTCCAGGAAGGTCAGAATCTACCTATCAGCAAGCTATTTGCACTCTCACATCTACATAACACAGATGAATAGCGAGACAAAATACCAAAAGACAAGTAAAGTCTAGTATTACAAATTACGAATATATTTAAAATCCTCCCATTTAAAGACATGCTGTTTTGACGTAGGGTATAAAAGCAAAATATAGGAGCAGAATTAGCATGTCATCCCCAGTCTCCGTGGAATTGATCACATCTGATCCTGTGAACTAACTAAGCTAAAACTCTCAAATTAGTTTTGAAACATATTGAAAAGTATAGGTTTGAACCAGTGCAATCTGTTTTCACTTTGTCCAGGTGTGTTAAGGAGGAAATATTTCAGAACCTACATGTAGATCAACATTGCCAATGACAGATTTGAGTGTGTCTGTTTAGCAGAGGTCAGAGGTCAGTGGCTGTGTTCTGTGTGTCACCAGGGGTGACTTGTCTGGACGTGTGTGAAAACACTGGCATGATGGTGGCTGGTTCAGAGGATGGCATGGTAATGGCCTGGCATCTGCCCCAACCTGAGCCCCTGTACACACTGCTGGGACACACAGGTGTGCGTGTGTGTGTGTGTGTGTGCGTGTGTGTGAGTTAGAGAAACTCTTTACATCTTCTTGTCTACCTGGTTCTAATATTTGGTGTGTACATTTCTCTGTGGTTCACAGCTGCAATACTGTCCGTCAAACTGATTGACAGGGGTGTCCACTGCCTGACAGTGTCCTGCGATGGCTCCATGAGGAAGTGGAGCTTGCTGACTGGCAGACAGGTGTCCTGTGTAGAAGATGCGGTGCCCATAGACCCCGCCCCTCACCCCTCCCACGTGCATCTGTGTCTCCAGAGAGAGCGTGTATTTGTCCGCACACAAACGCAGGTGCCTCTGAACGCCAGCTAACACCACCATCGCTCTTGTGCAGCTGCTTTATATGAAGTAACTGATACTTTATTAGCTATAATAATAGGCAATAGCACAATCTAAAGATAGAACTTAGTGTGTGTGTGTGTGTGTGTGTGTGTGTGTGTGTGGGATCTAGTGATATCAGGGTATGCTCTGATATCTATTGATAAGCTAGCATATTGATTATAATCATGTCTAAGTCCAGTGTGTTGACTTGCAGGTGAAAGGCTGGAGGCTGGATACAGCAAAGTGTGTGTTGGACGTGGCAGACAGCGGACTGGTTCTGGGAGTGTTGGGGGACGTGCTCTTTTCTCTGTCAGATCCAGGGCTGCTCCGCATCTCCCAGCTCTCCGACCACACCCAGTCCTTGGTGTCTCCTTTACAGAGCTTCCAAGGATGCGTGACCCCCGTCAGAACCCTTATCTTGTCCAAACATGGCCGCCTACTTATCTTCTCAAAGGAAGGCTTCCTCTATCAGGTCTGAATACAATAAACTCAGCAGACTGCACCTAGTCACTATTAGTAGTATGCCTCTTCCGTTCATAAGCAACTCTGTGCTGAACATCTGATACGGCTCGACACCGGACTTTCGGGAAGTGATACTGTCAATTTTCATTGTCTGTCAGCATTGTCACTCACAAGTATGTATACGTAATTTCCAGTGCTACGCAAGTGCACTGCTTAATTTACTAATTTAAATGTAATCATTTATTTTAAGCAGTAACGGTGGCCTACTAATCTTCCAGATTTAGAAGACCTGTAAACAGTCAGAGTCCTGCTGTTTAATTTTCCAACGAATTCCACATTACAAGTTTTACTTCAGACTTGGACATTGAGTTACATAGTTGGTCGTCCTGCATGTCAATCAAAATACCTCACTTGTTAAGTAGGCGGGTACTGACGCAGTTAGCCAGCGCTGTGTCCCAGACTGTAAGTATGTAAAGGCTGGCTCTGTGAGACTACCATTAGTGTAACGTGAGTTATTCAGGAATGGATAAATAGTTCCTATATAGTAGGTAAGTTACCTTGGTACGCTTACATTTTATTGCACCATTAGTTACTATTTGTTCTGGGTCCATTTAAGTAATGTGGTGTATTGTACTGCAGTAAACTAGCAATGCAATTGCTACCTACAATCAAAGTAACCGTTAATTAATCAGGCCTGACATGGATTACCTTCCAGGTTCAGGTGTATTTAGGGTGGGATGACCTAAGTGATGAGCTCAGCTTCACACAGAGCTTGGCTGGCTGCCCTACCCTGCCATGGAGCTTCTAGAGAACAAAACAGATACTCCACTGTGAGCATATGTACCTCTAGTGAGTTGGGTGCTTCTGTGCTGTTCTCTGAGAACTCAGGGGGCTCCAGGGCAGACCACAGCACAGGTCTTTAGGTCAAAGGCCCTCTTGCTCATTGCTTAAAGCCGCCCCACCCTGATATCGGAAGCTAAGCAGTGTTGGGTATTAGTGATGATACGTTTTGGTGTGTCATCAGGTTGAGTTCAACTCTTACCCTGTTTCGTTTGGTAAAGGAAACATGTTTAATCATTGACCTACTGGTCCACAGGCTTCCATAAACGGGAAGCAAACTGGGACAGAATTTCCAGTGCTCCCCTCTCTGCTGATGGTCACTGAAGATGAGAACATTCTTCTGGCAGGTAGGAATATACTCTAATGTTGATGATATTACCAAGTGCTGTTTGTTAACGGACATTAAACCCTATCCTCTATTATTTCAATGGTGAAATAATGGCCTTTGTCATGGTATTAGTGGGTGTGGCTACCTATTCACCATGTTTATTTCTCCTGTAGCTTGAGACACTCTTCACGTACTGTATGTGTGCTCTGGTGTCTGTCCGACAGGAATTGACCGATCTCTGCGGCTGTTCCGCGTTGAGACGGACTCCATGGAGATGTTCCTGGACCTGCAGCACGAGGACAATGTGCTGTCGGCATCCGTCTCTAGGGACAACAGACAGCTGGTGTCCGGGGCTGCGGACCACATCATACGGGTAAACAGTTAACGCGAACGCGTAACTCGTCAGCACAGGTACCCTGCAGGTGGGCGTGGCTTGGCGCCCTGCAAAGCATTTGATTGACGGGAGCAGTCTCTCCCTGTGACGTATGCGTGTCGTTGTCTCCCAGGTGTGGTCGGTCACCACGGGCCTGCTGTTGGACAGTCTGTGTGGCAGCGACGCCGCGGTCTCCTCCCTGGTCCTGTCCCATGGCTGGATTGTCTCAGCCTCGTCCAGTGCTAACCACGTCCTGCTGTGGAGTCTGAAGTACGACGCCCAGGCCACGCCTAAAGCCCACGTCCCTGCGGGCTGCCCCCATGCGGTCCTCACCAGAGACTGTGACAGTGTCTACTATGTCAGCAGACAGGACCAGAAAGAGGTGGTCTGTTGGAACAACTACACAGGTTATAGCATGCTCTGTTTAATGCTAGGTTATAGCGTGCTCTGTTTAATGCTAGGTTATAGCGTGCTCTGATTAATGCTAGGTTTTAGCGTGCTCTGATTAATGCTAGGTTATAGCGTGCTCTGTTTAATGCTAGGTTATAGCGTGCTCTGATTAATGCTAGGTTATAGCGTGCTCTGTTTAATGCTAGGTTATAGCGTGCTCTGTTTAATGCTAGGGTATAGCATGCTCTGATTAATGCTAGGTTATAGCGTGCTCTGATTAATGCTAGGTTATAGCGTGCTCTGTTTAACGCTAGGATATAGTGTGCTCTGATTAATGCTAGGTTATAGCGTGCTCTGTTTAACGCTAGGATATAGCGTGCTCTGTTTAATGCTAGGTTATAGCGTGCTCTGTTTTGCTTCAACACTAACTGCATTTTAAAATGTCTTTTCTAAGCTGTAACCTAAGTAATAGGACTGAACTGTCATGAAACGCATCAATGCTGGTTTTAATATTAACAAAATAATTTAGTTTTTTTTTTTATAAACATATTATTTTAACATTATATCTGTTAAAAATCACCCTAGGACCTCGCTGGTGTCCAACTGTGCTTTTGGTCCACTCGTGCGTCATCAAAGTAAAATTAGAACGTTAAGGTCCCTCCCCTCCCCTAAATCAGCTCCTTGACAGCGTTTTAGCATTTTTCATAATTATGCATTGGGTGGAGTCAGGCTCAGAGCTGGGTCACAGTTACACTTTAAAGGGATAGTGCATATTGATCTTGTTTATTTTGAGTGGTAAAAAGAGGAGTTGCCGTGCTTCTCACACCCGTATGTTGCACACATTCTGCTGGGAAATCGTATACAGTACATCGTATACCCTGTTCAACATGGGACATAATAATGTATATTAATTAAACATTTTATAACTAGAAAACTAAAGCATTTATTTGCTCAGATGCCCCATTATGGTAATGGTTTAGTTTCAGGTTAGTTTAATAGCTATGATGGCTTAGGCTTAGTGTGACTAAGGTAGAGAGCTTGTTTGCAGCTGTTTTTTAGTGTTTGGGTCGGGAGCCGGCCCCCATTAATGTATAATAATAATAATAATAATAATATAATAATAATATAATAATTAAGGGATTACTTAGTGGCGATATTATGCATACATTGTCAGTGGAGTTCATGGATGTGCCTTCAATATTTCCTGTCGTTAAAAGTGCTGTGTGTTCACCCAGGCTGCCCATCAGAACACATGGAGGTGTCTGCTGAAGTGTGCTGTCTGGACCTGGCCCAGCATAAGCGCCTGTTGTTCTGTGGACTCAAGACGGGGACCATTCTCATCTACCCATTAGACCTGCCTGAGGAGACCCTGTGCATCCCCCCTCCCGAGAGCCTCCCGTCGGTGCTCTGTCTGGCCGTCGGCCCCCAGGAGAGACACATGGCAGCGGCGTACAGCGGCTGTGTGTGTGTGTTCGAGATCACGGCCAGAGACAGCTTCCCCACGGTGGATGGGCCCATCCATCGCGTCCTCCTGTCTCTTCTGCAGGCCCCGGTCTCCTCCATGGCCCTCCTAGCGGACTGCAGCCTCCTCTATGGGACCTGCGGCGGGGAGGTGAACCTGCATTACTTCCCCGAGTCCAGCTGCTCCTCGCTGGACGCCCACGCCACCCGGATCACCTGCGTCACCGCTAGCAACTGGGGGGGCCACGCCCTGGTGGGCTCAGAAGACGGCACGCAGAGGTTGTGGTCCCTGAAGCCATTGGCCCTGGACCACACCATGGAGTACACGGTTAGACGGAGAACAGGTCCAGCTTTACAGTTACATGCAGTTAGCCTGGATGTGGTAGGGACTCTCACATGTATGTCCTATATCCCTTTGATGGTCGCGATGACCTTTCACCCCGGACCATCTTGTACATATTGCTATTGTTTTCTTTAATCTGTGACCCATATCTAACTCCACTGGAATTCTTTTTCTCATTATGATATCCAGCATTCATCTGTAACTCTTTAGTTAATAATCAGTGCCTGAGGTTGCTGTGGTCTGGTTAGATGTACAGTGGTTAACAGCCTGTTGTCCTGCTGTTTCATCGAGCAGAGTTTAAACACAGAAGGTGTGCTGTGTGCGGCCTTCTCTGAGAGTGACCAGTATGTCTTCACTGGGTCCCAGGATAGAACCATCAAGGCCTGGGATGTTGCAACTGGTAAGACACACGTCAAGCCATGGTAATAGTTCCATTACAGTGTTAAGTAATGGCACGACCAGGCTAGAGTGAGAAATCAATAACATTTATGATGTCATCTGTGTTACAGGACGTCTGCTATACGTGCAGTACATCTATTCCCCCGTCTTCAGAATGGTGTCGTACAGGAATGGCCTCCTGGCTCTGTCCCAGGAGGGATACCTGATCAAAGAGGTCTTCCGCTGTCCGCAGCACGTCAGTCCGGACTACAACCCCCTGAGGAGTGTGAAGGGCCAGTGCCGCGTGACCTCCAGAGACAAGGGCCAGTCGGGCGTGCAGAAGACTGTGACAGAACTCCACAACTTCAACCCAGCCCAGGTCAATCTCAGCATCATGACAATGATGGCGTCTAAATCGTCCTCCTCTGCCTGCCTGATACTGTAGGAGCCTCACATTAGACAGACCAAAGCTCGTTTTAGAGCAGATGCACACTAGGAACTTCAACCACAATCACTTTATTATTATTGTTGTTGTTATTATTATTATTATTATTATTATTATTATTATTATTATTATTAAACAATGTCTTAAACATTTCACATCAGTCAAATGCAATGATTCACTTTCCTCTTACAAGGCACAGAGTCTCTGGAATGAGCCAAGGATTTCTTTCACTTTACAATGGTGCATTAAGCCCCTCCTAGGCTGGTGAATTATAGATCAGCCCCACCACAGACAAGGAGACAATTCATCTATCAGCACTGTCTCACATATACAGTATGATCACGGATCTATGCCCACAAATATAGGAACATTACCATTAGAACACAAATAAAAGCTAAGTAATATAATTGAAATGTAATAACTACAACTTTTTATTTATTTAAGTAAACATTACATAAAATAGGTATAGGGATGACCAGTAACTTTGTTAAATGAGGTATAATCAAGTAAATATAGAGTAAACGATGCTTGAGAATGATGGTTGATATTTGGACTCAACATCCAAACAATAACACCTCCCTCAGTGCTTTTCACAAATTGTGGTGTTGTGTGGTGCAGGGCACACAGTTCTGTTCGTATCCACACATCCATGCCTATGTACAGTGGAAACGCCTGGCAGCTGGCGGGCCGTGACAGATCATCTCTAATTTAACAAACAAATCTTTAATTAATACCACATTAATAAACTATGTGGCTACAATTAGTTTGGCATTCACAGTCATTTGGACATTCACAGTCTGATTAGAGACACATCACTCACGCTCAGAAACAGAGTGTATGGTGACATCACCAATGTCATCAACATCATTGTAATGTCGCGTTCCAAGTGTCCTGATCCTGGTTCTACGGAGGGAATCACAGGCGTAGCTCAACGCACGCATGTGGCAGATCCCAGATGTCATTCATCAAGGGACTGCTTTACGGCAGGGAACCAGTAGCTGTCCTTCCTCTCCCTGAGGGACGCTTGCTTCCTGGCAGCCCTCTCCTGCTGCCTTTGGATTCGCTTAATCCAGGAGATCTGAGTCGCAGCTAACGCCATCATGCACACCTGGCATCAGAAACACAGTCAACATGGCCGCATGATGTTGAAGTGGCACAAAAAGTAAGGATGTTTGTGTTTGGTAGATGATTTCTTTGTTGTAGCAATGCTTCTTGGCAATAAATATTATACCATTAAAAAGCCTGATTATTTCCCTTTTTAAATGGTGCCACATTAGTAAGGAACATGCATTTGTGGGACGAGCAGCAGAGCTAGTATGCTTGTTACTCCCATGAAAATCCTTCCAAATCTCTGACAATGTCAAACATCTTATCATTGCTGTTGACTCTTGTTTGGTGGGTTGGATGAAGATGAAGAAACAAGACATAATGGCAATATAATAATGTATTAATTTAACAAACAGGAGCGTCAGTAGCGTGTGGAATAACCATTCACAGCTTTCACAGCCTGGCACCTCCTCATGCTGGTCACCATGGTCACACACTGCTGTGGGATGGCATCCCATTCTTTAACCAGCATTCAGCCAACGTGGTTGTGTTGGTCACTCTGGCATGAACAGCACTCTCAAGCTGATCCCACAAATGATCACTAATTTCCTAAACTTTTTGCTCGTAGTTTATATATTCTGCCATTAGAGGTCACACTAAGCACACCCGAATCTAAGACCAGATCAAACGTTTTCCATGGGAGACACACAGATGCACGCGCGTATGTGCACACACACACACACACACAGACGCACTAACTAAACAAAGAACAGAGGAGCCCAGATTACAACACACACACAGGGAGTTTGATGTGATTCCCTGATCAGAACCTAATTACTCCACTATATCGTTACATAAACAATGTTGCTATAGCAAATATAGCAACATGCAAGCCCTTAATTAAATGATAAGCCAACATGCCATATTATATCAGCTGCTTTTCTTTCGACCAGAAATGCCATTGACATGAATCTGAATGTAACACGTGTGTTTACCATGACCATGTGATATATCGGGCCTACCTTGAGAAGGAGCAGGCCAGCAGTCAGGCCTCCTACCAAGAGAAGGTTCTGTTCAGCCCACCATATGATCTTCTGCAGACAACCCACAGTGTGGACGTTGTCCTTCGCCCTGCGCTCACTTATCTTCTGCACCCCGTATCCACACATGGTGTTTAACACTGTCTACACACACATTTATGAGACTGTAATAATCTTACTCTCTGGGCTATAAATTGGCTGGTAAACTGTTGTTAATTTGTTTTTTCTTTCAGATATTTTGCTGTAAGGCGGACATGTTTGTTGCATTAAATTATTATTATTTTACTTGGATTACTACGGTGTGGTGTTGAAGGGTGACACAGTTTAGATTAAATCACCAGCTTTAACCTGCACAGTTCACCCCAAAACCATAATGATGTTGTCAGCTATTTGGCCAATTCAGATATATCAGATATAAGGGGGGGGTCGCAAACAATGAATAGTTTCCTCATTGTATGAGGTCATAGTTTACTGAATGTGATAACCACTGCCCTAAGCGTCCTTCACATAATGAATAGTTTCCTCATTGTATGAGGGCATAGTTCACTGAATGTGATAACTACTGCCCTAAGCGTCCTTCACATAATAAATAGTTTCCTCATTGTATGAGGGCATAGTTTACTGAATGTGATAACCACTGCCCTAAGCGTCTTTCACACTGTAAAACCTGCAGCTGCCACACACTTCCTTACGGAAGGCTTTCTTGTCTCCATGGAAACATCCAGGTTTATAAAGTAAGTCACCTCCTCAGGCGTTACACAGTGAACCCAGACCTGGTTGTGCAGCTGGATACAGCAGGAGAATGGGACCCCACAGGCCTCCAGGCTGGGGTTGTTGTCCGAACACTCAAAGTAGATGTTCTGTGACCAGTTCTTGTAGCCCCCAACCCCACAGCACTGAAACTGTACACACAAGACACAAGATCTATGAAGATCTATGAAGAACTATGCTGTACAGATCTGTAGCTTGTAGCTAGCGGAATGACACATTGTTACATGGGTTACAGATATAGTATTGTACAAAATATAAATATTACGCTAATATGATGTCAACCTTAATTAAATGTTGATCAGTATGTTTATTTTTAACTATATAAGTTTTATATAAAATATATACTGTATTTTTACAATGCTTGTTACAGATCAGGAATGTGCACCAATAATTGCGGGCCGGAGCTTGGAGGTAGTTTGTGTATCTTATTTACATCAGTATCTAAACTCAAATCGACATTTGCTGAATACAACCTCCACTTTGCATGCACCTGTCACAATGCACCTGCCACAATTCAGCCAGTAAACATGGTCTGTTTTAAAGGTCTACTTCTGCCCTCTAGCAGTCAGGGATTAATGCTATTTAAATAAACAAATTACTACCCAATAAGAAGTTGTTCAGGTAACAGTCAGTTTAAGATATTTTAGTGACTCAAAGAGCAATCTGTTATTGTTCTAAAATCACGTTCTTCACCTTCTTCTGTATGAAGTCAATGACGTTCTCCAGATCCATGTCTTCTCTGTAGCGGACAACAGTCTCTATCATCAATTTCTCTGTCCTCTCCATCACCTGTGCACCCATCAGCAGAAATATACTGAATGATCTATATCTGTCCATCTATCACAGTTAAGAACCTCAGTGACAGTCACACATAACATCACCACGTCAGTGAAGAGGTAGGCGGTCACAGCAGCTGCAATCTGCAGCAGGAGAATCACTGCCAAGATTGCCAGAAACTACAAACAGAGAAACAGCGTGACTGGACTCTATGGAGGAATCAGTATTCTGGTTAAATCGACAGAGGCTATTGTGTGCAGTACCGTCTTCAGCAGGCAGATGGCGTTACGCAGTGCCCCAAAACAACCAATGAACGTCACCGTGAACATCAAAGACCCCACTGACATCAGTGTCAGCGCTGGGTCTACAGTCAGAGTGTCTACAACATCTACACACGCACACAGGCGCACACGCACACACACACACACCATCACAACAAGCATTCAAATTTAATGCTTGGGTTAATTTCTGTATTCTGTACATAAACTATGTATTTCTGTATTCTGTACATAAACTATGTGTCCTATTATTTGTACAGTAGACATAGAGGTGTCACACCTTGCTTATGTCTTAATTTGGGCGGTCATCTAAAAGCGGGTTTGTTACCTATCCATCCTAATTGCTCTTAATTCAATCGTTGTCATTTGGCACAAAAAACATTGACATGTATTATATGAAATATATATTATTATTAATGATATAGGTGATTTGTGTCCCTGTCAGGTATTTAGACCCACCGTTCTCTTTGGCGACCTTGGCATAGATCCCCACAGCAACGAGGACTGCACTCATAACCTGCAGCATTCACACACACACACACACACACGCACACACACACACAAACGCGCGAACACACACACACACACACGCACACACACACACACACACGCACACACACACACACGTGCA
>JAOEGT010064389.1:0-17095 GCA_025447795.1 Speoplatyrhinus poulsoni
CCCCCCCCCCCCCCCCCCCCCCCCCCCCCCCCCCCCCCCCCCCCCCCCCCCCCCCCCCCCCCCCCCCAAAAGGAAATGGAATGTGAAGGAAATGGGGATTGAATCAGCTCTGGATGAGGATGAGGGATATTTACTGTATATAATGCCACAGTGTTTTCCAATGTTCTGTTTCCCAGAGCCGTTTACTCTGACGTCTGCAAGGTCGTTGAACATTAGATTCTGCCTGCAGGGCTTCACTTTTATTGTTTCCCTCGCGCGAAGGGTTGTATTAGCAGCTAATAACAGAGGAAACAATTACTGTTAAATACATTTTTATTTCGTTTTAATTATTTATTAGATCTCCCATCAGTGATGATAATTGTTCTCTCTCTCTCTCTCTCCCTCCCTGATGAGTGTTGTGGTCATGTGAATGGGAAGGGGGGCCTACAGCATATGATCTTATTGTGTTACACTTGATTTGGTGCCATATGGGTTAACGGTCAATTACATGTCTTGCAATTAAAGATGTGCAGAAAATAAAGCTGCTGTAAAACGCAAACAACGTTCTCCCCCTTCTCTCTCCCACCCCATTCCTCCCCATCCAGGAGGTGGACTCTGTGTTTACGTTGCTCTCCGCTGTTCTCCACGTAGGAGACGTGCGCTTCACCGCACTGACAGGTGCCGACGCGGCCTTCCCCTCTGACCTGCAGCTGCTGGAGCGAGGTCAGCATCTCCGTCACGTAGCCCGGGCCCCGGCTCCTCCCCTCGGGGAGGGGAGGGAGGGGCCCCCTCCTCTGTTGTTTACCTCAGCCTCAGAGACCCTGGCCCAGCTCAGTGTGTCGCTGACATCGCTGTGTAGGGACACCGCTCACAGCCAGGGACATGCAGCTGGATAAATACCCGAGCACACACACACATTTCTCTCTAGCCTCTATTTACTTTCTTTCTCTCTTTGCTTCTTTTTATTGCACTCATTCGCTCTCTATCTGTCTATGTCTGTCTGTCTGTCTGTCTGTCTGTATCTCTATCTATCTATCTATCTATCTATCTATCTATCTAACTCTTCTTGGGCTTGGCGTGTTGCCAGCTCTTGATAAATACTGGTGAAGTCACTGTGTGGTAAGCCCCTTTACTGGCCATAGCGTAACCATGGTGAATTGACACTAATGTTTTCACACACAGTATATCTTATATAGTATAGTATTATATAGTATATTTTCCACCATCTCTCTCTCTCTCTCTCTCTCTCACCTCTGACCTCTGTGAGGTTGCAAACAAATGACGGCAGCACTCCTCATTGTCAGGAAGATGTGACGTGACTGTAGACGTGTCCCGGCTTCCAGTCACTTGTTTGTATCACTTGTTTGTGTACCCAGACATCCCACCATGACTAACTGCTGCCAGCACCTCTGATCAATTGGCCAGTGAATAACTCGTATCTGAGATCGACTTGTCATCCTGGCAGCGTTGGTGACACACAGGATGTTGTCGAGCAATCGCCTCAACTACGGAATCACTTGTTTTTCTGTTCTCACAGTTGTTGTTTACGCTTTTCCTCTGCCTGCCTGCCCCCCCCCCCCTTTCTCCACCCCTCCGTGCCTCCTTCTCTCTCTCTTTTCATTCCTAGTTGCTGGAATGTTGCAGGTGTGCTCCGATGACCTTAGCTCCGCCCTCACTTCTGACGTTCAGTATTTCAAAGGTGACCTCCCACTGGCCTGTTCCTCCCCTTACACCCCTGACCGCACACACAAGCAGATGTATTGTTTCACAATGCCACATCACTGGGCACAAGCTGTAGTTGTAGAGCCCTCTATCGTTAGCTCTGCTACAGTAGATATTTAAAGCAGGTGCAAATACGGACAAATCAGTCCACAGAATTGTTGTAATAATTGAATGTCGCACACTACTAGGCACACAAACAAACGCAATCGTAACAGAATGTGTTGTTTACCGATGTTGTTAGAATGCGACTGGGGGAAATGATTAGCGACATTCTCGCGGTCCAAATTGTGGGCTATCTTGCAGTGAACGCATGGACACGTATGGTTCCTTTGACTACGATGCCTCCCCACAATAACACTCACCGCCGTGGCACAGCGTTTGCATCGTGTGCTGCGCCGCTTTCACGCCAGTGTCCTCAAATGTGCTCTGCGTTGTGCCAGGTGACATGATTAATCGGAGGCACACGGTGGAGATGTCAGAGCAGTACAGGGACCAGCTGGCCAAGGCGCTCTATGGCCGTCTCTTCAGCTACCTGGTCAACAGCATTAATGACTACCTCCAGGGACCGGAAGATAGCAGCGGGTTAGTGTGTGCGCATGTGCGTTGCGTGTGTGTATGTTTGCATTGGGCTGGGTGTGTAAATAAGCCAACATTTGTGCGTATGTGGGTGTGTGTATATGCGCACATGATGTAAATACCATTAAGTAAACTAGTCCAGGAACTCGGAAATCCCGCTGCGACGATGACATCAACTTGTCACTCACCACAGGCGAGCACTGTCGCGCAACGCTACGTGACAGTGACACCCCCCCGGTGGCAATAAAGCCATAGTTTAGCGAGGAGCAAAGACAAACATAGTTGAACATAGTTTAAGTTACATTACAGTGCATGCACACCAGAAGGATGACACTGACACACACACACACACACACACATATGCACGCACACATGCGTTGTGTCATGTGGAGGTCACAGAATCCTTGGCGCTGTTGACGTTGGTTGAGGAGCGTTATCGTCGCAGGCCGATAAGCACAACGCTATCTCCTGGAATGTGTTTGTGTTTTGCCCTGTGTGTGCACTGACCACAAAATGCAATAAATGTTTCAACAACACACACACCCTTTACCATCCAAGCCACTCCCCTCTCAGATATTGTACACACAAACACACACGCTGTGCACAAACATGACATTCATCATCAGGGTCAAACACTCAGGTGCAAAGAATACCGCAAATGCTTGCATGGAATAACGTTACGATAAGGTCATACTGTATACACAGCAGCCAATTTATGAAGAGGGGTTTTGACTTATCTTTAGTATCGCAAACCTTAATACATGTTATAGACTTAATGTTTCAAAATATTGTACAGTATGACTGTATGTGTGTGTGTCACCACACCAAATATAGGCAAACTAGTATTTTAAGTCGCTGTCTATAAATGTGGAGAATGCTGGGTGTGTGTACTACTCTAAACTCTTGCTATCCCACTGTTTGTTTCTTTTAGTGATCCTGCTTTGGAGATTGGAATCCTGGACATCTTTGGATTTGAGGAATTTCAGAGGAATGGCTTTGAGCAGGTGTGCACAGACCACATTTGTTATTCTGCCCCCCCGCGCCCCCCGCCTGCCCCAGCGGCACTACACAACTATTCCTGAGACTATTCCTAAGGCCACAGACTCACAGGGGCATGCTGGGCCGTAGGGAGAAACAGCGAATGCCAGGCCGTCTCTAAACGGAGCTGCGTTTTTTTTTTATTATAAATCGTTAACGTTTTCTCCCTGGTCCTTGGCATTGTTGTGTGTAATGGTAATGAGCGAGGTGAGGTGCCTTCTCTGGCATGATGTCCGGCTGTCCTTGCCTGAACCCGCTCGTGCTAACACAATAGCTGTTTCTGTGCCGACAGCTAGCGACCGCTGTCTGTGTGTGTGTGTGTTAGTGTGGTGTTTTTATTTGTAATTTTATACACATAACTTTTCCTTGGCTAGCCTATTAATCTGCTGTAGGCGGACTGAGCCTGCTCTGCTAATGGAAGGGAGTCCACTATACAAACATGAGATATCTAGGAGTCCGTATGTGTGTGTGTGTCTGTGTGTGTGTGTGTGTGTGTGTGTGTGTGTGTGCGCGCGTGCGTGCGTGTGTGTGTCTGTAGGTGTAAATCAGGCCATTGGAGATGTTCAGGGTGATAAGTGCTTACCCCTGCTGATCTGAGCTTGCCTGCATCCCATCTGGGAACTCCTATTCTCCTATTCTCATTTTGTGTGTGCGTGAGTGCACGTGCGAGCGTGCCTTGAAGTGTCAGCAGCTTTGCATGTCCTTGGTATGTGCTCTAAGCCCAGCACAAGAAGGGGATTGTGTTGTGACCAGACCCACCCCCACACACCCAAATGTCAGACAGAAAGGCCAAAGGCGTGCAGCAGAGAGGACGTGTTTGTAGGTGGCAAGGAAGTGCATTGTTGGAAGAGGGGGAGGGGCAAATGGAAAGAGAAGGTGAACTCTTCAGTGGGAGGAGTTTGTACTGTAAGTGATTAAAATATGTTAATCCCCCCCTCCTATACTGAACTCCCCCTCAAGCCATCCACTCCTCTGTACGCAGAGCCTCCCGGTAATGACAGACAACCTGCCGTAATCACACTCATTACTGGAGAGGAGAGCAGAGGAGTGCAGGGGCCACAGTGGATAAACAATTGCGATGATCACTTATAGCAGCGTGGCGTAGACAAACACAGCCCGCACACACACTACGCACACACACAGCCCGCACACACACTACGCACACGGTGCACAACGCGGCCGGGGTCATTAGCGCAGCCCGGTCTCGTTAATTAGAGCGATGTTTGTTCGGGGAGTGTTGTACCTCCTCAGCACTTCGTTAATGAGCTAAGCCAATCAGCCACCTGCTGCGACTACGCCATTAACAGGCCAGACTACTGTAGGAGGACGACAACGAACAGACAGACAAGGAACGTAGCAGCCTGTAGTGCAGGTCAACAAAGGCCTTCGTCAGTGTTGCATAAGCACCGAGTTGTGCAATGCAAATGGAAATACTACTGTGTTTTGGTGGCCCCTGCCAAGTTCACCCCGTAACACCGGCAACATTTAGTCACAGTACTTCAATTGATACACAATAGTGCTCTATACTGTAACATATTTCAATTTAGTTTTGCAAGATTTATGTAAATATTATGCAATTATAAATATTAATATTATTTACGGACTGGAAAAACCCTTCACACCTTGCCAAAGTCTGTAATCTGAGACTGAGGCGTTTCATTGGTTCCTTTAAGCATTTTCAATCCCGCGTAATATAACCACCAACAATCCTGCATGTTGTTTTTCACCTCTGAGAACAGACACTTCTCAACTGCCACTAAAATGAATGTCAGTGGCAAACGAACGTCTTTGCGACAGAGAAGACAATAAGAGCCTCTCTCTGGGCAGCCTTAAACTGCATTGTCTTGTGTAAGGAGATGATTTTAGGGCTCGTTCTGGACACTGTGGCTTGTGGACAGTGTGGTGAGATGACATGGAGTTGGACTTCGGGCTTGTTTAGACACAGCTGCAATCGTGTGTTGGCTGGGTTCACCACTGTTCCATTACACGACGTCAATGCCTACTTTACATCGATGTGCCAAGTGACAGGCCTTGCTTAAGCCCCACAGGACATCCAACGGCTCGGCACTGCCAGAGGAAATGGCAAAATATCTCTATACGGGAACACAGTGTCCATATTCCAATGCATTTACTAAAGTATAGAAGTGTGTGTGTGGGGGGGGTGTTTGTTACGTGAGAGATAACTTGTAATGCTTGCGTATAGGTAGGGGTCGTGCCTGCCACTGAAGCAGCACATTCTGTTATGCCCCATTTACCTCACTGTTGGTCTCCATATTGTTTGTGTTTGTGGAACAGCTAGTGGAACAGTGAGTCTCTCAGGTGCTTTTGCTATGTGCGTTGTGGGTTTTTATACAGTAGCCGGAGGTGAGTGTGTTTAAAACGTGTGCGTGCGTGCCTGTGTGTGTGTGTGTGTGTGTCTGTGGTCCAGCTGTGCGTGAACATGACCAACGAGCGACTGAGGCAACACGTCTCCGAGGTGCTCTTCCAACAGGAGCAGGCCGAGTGTCTGCAGGAGGGCGTCGCCATGGAGACGCTGCGCTCCCCCGGCAACCAGCCGGCCATTCTGGACTTCTTTCTCCAGGTACGGTGCTGGCTGAAACTAGCCCCGTCCAGTTCTGGGGAGAGACTGCAACTGCAACCCCCCTCCCCCCCTTGTTGAGTAACATGACATCAGCGCGTCATCTGGAGCCTGGAAACTCACGCGCGCGCACACACATACAGGCACGCGCACACACACACACACACACACACACACACACACACACACACACACACGCTAGGAGTCATTCAACCTTTTTGTGCTTGGAGGATGGAACATTGAGAAATAAATTAGGAATAATGTTAAAACCCCGCAAAAGGCCCCGGTCTCTGATCCTATCCTATAATGTGAGGGATATTTAAAATAGATGTTTGCTTTAAAGCTAATGTAAAATAATAATGTTGTAGAATAGCAAGCTAGATGGTATTCACATGTTTACCTATGATAAAGCAGTAATAGAGAGCCTAAGTGACTACCGCATTATGGTACCTAAGTTTGAATAAAATATGTATGGTAGTCAACGGCTAGAATAGATTATTAATAAAATAATAAAAAAATATTTTTAGATCCTGTTTGCTTTGTGACACGAAGTACACATGTTTGTATATTTAGTCAAGAAAGTCTCAACTTTTGTATAAGTATAAGACTGTGAAAATATGTAATTAGTAAGACTACAAACCCGTGTCGCGTAAGTGTAGTGACGTTTTCGCGCCACAATCCACAAGGAAGGGGAAAAAAAAGGTTATTCCCAATACCTTGGCGGGCCCCCTGCAGTAACTCTGTAAGACCCCCCAAGTGGAATACCTCTGGTCTACTACAACTTTGTGTGCTCCCAGAAGCCCCAGGGCCTGCTGAGCGTGGTGGACGAGGAGAGCCAGAGTCTGCGCCGCGCAGAGCAGGCCCTGTACAAGAGGCTGTCGGCCCAGCTTGACACCGCACAGACCCCGGGCCTCACGCTCACCACCAAGGACGGCAACGGAAACCCCCCGCCACAAGACCAGGGCCCCGCCTTCACCGTCAGCCACTACGCCGGGCAGGTATGTCCACACCACAGATGCTGGAATAATATCAAGATGGAGCACCGTGGCGCTTTTCAATGGAAGCAAACATGATGGAGCGCTCCCGGTCTCTTTAAGGGCCGTTCAGAGGGCGCACAGATCCCGAAATTCCATTAATTTGTATTGGTGCCGCAGCGGAACGCGCTGCACGGACGTACGCGGGGGCGCGGTGCAGCGCCTTCCCACGCACAGGTGCGCGAAGCAGTGCGCAAGAGTTCAACCACGGTGAACTTTTGCGCTCTGCTCAAGTGGACAACGTGGTGTGGGGGAGGGGCAGGATAGCCTGGAGGAATTGTTTGCAGTTCTTTTCTGAATACCCCGAAATATAGAAACAGTTTGCTGTTTCTATAATACATATAGGAATGACCACACACCATGGGAGCATTACCGGTAGGCTATGTTTCGTTAATGTTATAGGCTAGATATGACATCTACTATTACTTGCTGTAGTTGATAAACATTTCGAGCTGCATTTCCTTTCTCTTAGCTCAAAACTGCCAGTTGCAAACACTTTGCAAATGATCCATTGTTGGATTTGGTTGTCTCCTAGCAAAACAAAGCACTAGCTAAACAGACGAAAACCCCGCCCCTTCTGCGCACTTCTTGGCAACACAATAGTTTAGAAGTTTAGTTCTGCGCAATTTTGCTGAGGCAGTCGACGTAGGCAGTGCCCAGGCAGATAAATCTACCATGCATGGCATGATACAAAGTCAATTTACCTCAAAACAGTTCGCTGCAGAAATACCTTTGTGGCCTTGATTGATTGAAGTTACTTGGGAATTAATGTAGTATACTCAAAATTCCCAATAACGCCGCTAAAGTGAGAAATAATGGTAAATATTGTGGTAAATCCGTCGACCTCCCCGTTGACTTGCATGGAACGCATAATAGGTGCATAATAGGTGAAAAGAACTACCCCACCTCTGCATTTGTTGAACCCTCTCTGGGTGGTGGCGTGATCATTCGGAGGTGTTTGTAGTTCCAGAAGGGTTACGCATACGGGCACGGTAATGCAGAACTCTAAAGGTGTAGCTGGCTTTACTGTTCTGTATATGGGTTCACGTAAGAACAGTTACGAGTTAGAGTTTATATATTCAATGAGATTTGTGTCTTTTGTGAATGGAGTGAAAAGGTGGTGCATCTAACACTGAACAGCTGTATTTGCATTGTACAGACCTTTGTGTAAACATCTAATATGCATTAGTGTGGGAACTCAAAACCGGTTTAGACCCAAACACTATTTTATGACTTTGTTATTACCACTCTATGTTCTAGAACATTCAGTCCTACCAAAAGCATACATCTACAGTAATCTATGCTCATGTTAAAATAATGAGTATTAAGCATAAGCAAGGCTGAGTAAACTCTAATGTCTGGTCTGTGTTTTTCTCTAGATTTCCTACGACCTCACCGGGTCTCTCACAAGAAACAGAGACTCCCTTCCACAGACGCTCTTGTTGACCATGAAGTGTAAGTATGTGTTACCCATCACTCTCCACTGGAAGCTACACAGTACGGGTGGCACCATGACACACAGACCATAGCGTAACCCTCCTATTAAGTAATGTTTAACCATGTTCAAATCTGTCTACTGTACGTTTAAAAGAAAACAGCTGCTTGATCACATAGACGTGCTTTAAACTGACCGTACAAAGAGACATTTCTTGATTCTGTGTGTGTGTGTGTGTGTGTGTCTCCAGCGCAGCGCCAGTGCGTATGTCGTCTGTAGAAGGTGCCAGGCGCTGGCTGTTGTGGTCTAGTCAGTGCGGGTGCCAGGGGCTAGCCTGGCGTCCGGCAGCCTAATTGCTGTAATTTACATGATGAGGCTAATCTCCTGAAAGCTAGCCCTTAGCTCGCGCATTGGCGGCTGTTCCGCCGCTGTGCGCTCCTCGTCATCGGCGACACACATGCGTCGCCATGCCAACTGCAGGAGCATGCCATGTCTACGTTGTGGTCGCACGTGTCGGAGGAACAGCCTCATTGGCCTCTCCCTTGTAGGTTAAAGGTCACCGCCAGAGAGTGCAAAACATCGCAGTGGTGTAATCACGAGGCGTCGAGGGGAGACGTGCGTAATTACGTTCAACAGCGCGGCCCTGTGTGTTGCCTCTGTTTTTTTTTTAACTCGCCTGGCTCTTGCCTTCCCCCCCCCCCCCCTCCCGCTCTGCGCTCCAAGAAGGGAGCCTTCAACCGCCCACATTCACACACATGTTGTTTGGCTCTCTGAATGAGCTCATTGTTGACACGGGCCGCTCCACGCGTTGTCAAGCGGCGCTGTCCGCCCGCCCCGCGTAGAGCTCGGCTGATTGTTTACATGCAGACTGACTACTCTCTCCTTCCTTCTCTCACGCCCCCCCCTCCCAACCCCCCACCCCCACTACCGTCACATTTTCCTTATTTTCTCTGTTTTTTTTTTTTATCTGGCCATCCCACCTCCCACTGTCCTTTTCCGCCCCCTTGTTTCAACCAATGACATCCCTCCGTTTTCCCTCCCATTTCCTTTTTGCGTGCGTGTGTGCGTGGGTGTGCGTGTGTGTGTGTGTGTGTGTGTGTGTGCATTGTCTCCGGGCAGCCAGCGAGAGTGTGCTCCTTCGCCACCTCTTCTGCTCCAAGCTGACCCAAACGGGCTCTCTGGTGCCGGCGTTCCGGGCCCGTCCGGGTCTGAGGGGGGCCAGAGCTGCCTTCTCTTCCTCCTCCTCTTCAGACGTCGCCAGGGCGACCCCACAACCCCGCCGGTGCCTCGACCTCACCAAGGTACGGCACAGAGTAGAACTGGCCACATAGTCGCACGTTTGCCCGCACGTACTTCCTTCATCAACATGCATACTGTAAGAAGGACTGTTGTAGTTACTCCGTAGTCAGATTTAGAGGCAAATGATGCGGTTATGCAAAACGTGCAAAACGCATTTAAAAGAAAAATTTTCGAGTCAAGAAAGTCTCAGTTTGTCATGCATTTGTTGAAGTATAACACTGTGAAAATGTGTAATTGGTAAGACTACAAACCCGTGTCGCGTAAGTGTTGTGACGTTTTCACGCCACAATCCACAAGCCGTAGAAAGCATTGTTTTGTTTACGTATGTTGTGCGAGACGAAAGCTGTAGTTCACTGAGCGGTTACACACAAAACTAAAGATTACTTTATAGTTTCACAACAAACTGCAACGTTCTTGACTTGAACAATGATCTTTTAAATAGACGCACATCATATGTGTACTTTGTGTCACAGTTCAAACGGGGTCAAAAAATTATTGATTCTCGCCGTTGACTACCATACATATTTATTCCCATAATGCAGAAGTGACTTAGGTTCTATATATGAATAGCACAAAGCCACCTTCCCTTGCAGCTTGGCAGCTGAACATGTTCAACAAGGGGTGCTGGAAACAAAGGCCATACTGTTGGCACACAGATGCTTGCTGGTCCAATTGGAAAGCTGCCTGCTGCACTGGATCAATGGAAAAACAGGCAGAGTGTATTTGGAAAAAAACTGGCTAATTTAGGCTACTTCCCACTGCAGTGCTATATATAAACCGCTGGGAATTGGATATGTTTGTCCGGCCCGGCCAAGAGATAGAAAATCTATGCTTGTACATGCGTGCAACGCGCGCGCACACACAAACACAAACACACACACACACACACACACACAAACACAAACACACACACAGTCATGTAGTAGCAATTTTACAATTTTCACATGATGCTTGCCCGTAAAAAACAGAGGCTGCCAGGAAAACATTGTGTTCCGCAATGAAAAGTTTCCCTAGCTTTTATATTCTGCCTCTACCTTGGTCGGCCAGGTCTCTCTCTCTCTCTCTCTCTCTCTCTCTCCCTCTCTCCTGCCATATCTCATATTATCCCACACCACATTCTCTATGTTTTGGTGATTGTATATACTGTAACTGTGCACTCTGTGTGTGTGTGTGATGTCCTGCTGGTTGTGTAAGTCTCTGTGGCTCATAAGCCATCTAGAGCAGAGGCTTACATAAGACCCCTCCCCACACACACACACACACACACACACACACACACACACACACACAATGTCACCCCCATTTGTTACAGCCCCATAATGTAACGTCAGACAATATTGCAGAGAATTACAGTAGGCAGTTAACCGCCA
Organism: Speoplatyrhinus poulsoni; assembly: GCA_025447795.1. NCBI lineage: Eukaryota > Metazoa > Chordata > Actinopteri > Percopsiformes > Amblyopsidae > Speoplatyrhinus > Speoplatyrhinus poulsoni. The sequence continues at coordinate 11,032 of JAOEGT010064389.1, forward strand.
TACAAAGGGAGTGGGGCCCATTCACAGACTAATGTCAACACATCCGTTGGGACGGGTGCACAAGCGGTCCCGGGGGACTCTTTAACGCACGTCGCTAATATCCTGTAACCCTTCCGCAAAGACGGACAAGCCCGCAGCAAAGACGGTCACACTCACGCATACCAATAACATGCATGTTTGAGTGGCATTTTGCAGTATTGTGTGTACATTATCTCTTACCATATCTGCAGTATTACCATAATTGACTGTTTAATTAGCTCTCTGATATTTCCCACCTCTCGTCAGATCCTGAAGAAGAAGGGGGGAGCCAGCTCCTTCCTCCAGCGACTGGAACGGTGTGGTCCCGTCACCGTAGCGATCCAGATGAGGGTGAGGGATTTGACTGTAGGCCATGTGGGCTAGGGGCCTAGGGCCTAGGGCCAAGTCTAAAGGGTTATTTGCTTCCAGTACGTCTGCTGTAACCACACAGCCTTCACATTTAATTTGTATGTTTCTAAACACTTTAAATTAATTAAAAGTATTTCGCTCACGCGCAAGAGCTGGTTTCACAAACACGTTATTGCGTAAGAGCGAACACATTGAAAAAAAGCAATAGCAGCCGTGATGAGAAACAGATTTGACTGATTTTTATTTCTCACTGGATTCATTACATATTAGTGTCTGGCAGGCAGCGCAGCTCTCCGGCCCCTGCGCCCACGCACGTAGGCGCACGTACGTCCCTCCAGCGATAGGCCTGCACTGTCTATGCGTTGCTTCCAGTTAGATGCAAAAAGGAAACAGCCCTGACAACCCTGCCTTCTGCAGGCTATCGAGAGCAGACCCGGGTTTGATGTCATAACTATGCAACGGCACAATAATATGCATTTATAGATGATTTCCTCTCCCCCGGCGCAGGCTGCAGAAGGCAGCGGAAAGCAAGAGCCAGGCGGCCTCACCGCAGAGCGCTCTGATGTGTTCTGGTGACGTATGGTGGGGCTGAAGTGTGCCTCGGAGCGGTGGTAGCAGTGGTTTGAATGAGGCCAGTGTGTTTCTGCTTCGGAGCTGTGGGCCTGTGGTCTACCGGTCCCTCGGGAAGATGGCAGGGAAAGAGAAGGAGAGAGAGAGAGAGAGAGAGAGAGAGAGAGAGAGAGAGAGAAGGAGGGAGACAGAAAGAGGGATAGTGTGGGCTGAAGAATGATGTTGTACCGAGCCAAACAGAAAGCCATCCACATGAATGAATGGACAATGAACAACAGCCACTGTGTGCATGCGGCTGTGTGTGTGTGTGTGTGTGTGTGCGTGTGCGTGCACGCAGAATGCCGGGACACAATACGTGTATGACGCTGGGAGGTGTTGAGCACTGTGCTGACGTCAGCTAAAGAGTGTGTCAACAAACACAGATGCATGTGTGTGCGTGTGCAAGGTCAAGAAGTGCAAGCGAATAGAAGATGCACTCACAATCCCTCAGCAAGAGCAAAGAGCTCTTTGTGTTTCATTTGCTTTCTCCAGATGCAGCGCGACATGCGACAAACCAGACCCGTGTCACGCGAACACATGACGTGATCTCGGTTGCTACCAACAACAGTGACCGCTTCAAAGCGACGGCGCCGCAGAATTACTTCGGTGGATGGTCGTCACTGTTAATCTAGACGGAGGCTAAATAGACTCAGTCCAACCCTTAAAACTAACAGTTAGCTCTTGGTGTCCTGGAAGGTGTGAACTAAACAAACGTCACGTCAAACATTATGAGCTTTATTTACCCAGATGTGTCACGTTAAACAAGGCTAACGGTAGCGGTTTGTGCAGCTCGCCAGCACGAAACATTGCCACTCTGAGCGTTTTTTTGCATTCAACACAGGTCAGCGCTGAACATTTATGGATGCCAGAGTTTAAAACCACCAGTATGGACAAAATGCAAAAAGCATTTGATGCTTTGATGCTCCACGTTTTATCAAAATGGTTTATTTAACGCATTCAGACCGTTAAACCTTAATCACAATCTTACCGTCCGTCTGTGTGCTGGAAGTGTTTGTCATTTATTTGCCTGTCTTCCTGTTGAGGTAATAGTCTGACCAAGAAGGACTAAGTGAATAAACAGGTTTTATTGATGGTAAATGTGCAGATGTTACAGCCGTTGTATTCAGACGGATATGCTCCAGCGTGTGTGCTATGCTTTTTCATACATGCACATTCACGTTCAGCTTTCCTCTCTATCTCGCAGAACTCTCTGTCGGAGGTGCTGAGCAGGCTGCAGGCGTGCACGCCCCACTTCGTTGAGTGCGTGCGACCCAACGCAGGTGGCCAGGCGGACGGCTTCGACAGCTTCCACGTGTCCGCCCAGCTGCAGTACATCGGCGTGCTGGATATGGTGCGCATGATCCGCTACGGCTATCCGGCCCGCCTGTGCTTCACGGGGTTCCTCAACAGGTCAGTGCTGGGCCTGCTTCAGCTCCCGTATACAATCTTCTGCATATAAATATATACACAAACCCGCCATGATGTAAGTAAGTAAGTAAATGAAGTCGCATTCAGACGTAACAGCTTTTTTCGTTTTAAATGCGCTGGCCTGGGCATTTTTTAATGTAGAAATAAAAGCTGCTGAAACTGTTGTTATACGGTTGTTATGGGAAACCCAGTTCTCACTACGCCGCTTGTGATCAACTGGCAAAAAAGCGTTTTCTTCTGAGAAAGTTTAACTTTTTTAAACTGAAAAAAGAAGCCCAGGGCTGCTGAAAAAAGTTCCTGTGGCAGCGGTTACATTCAGCGCCCTCAGCGCTGTTAAAAACACGGTCCGCTCCATAGAGTTGTAATGTTAAAAAGAACGTGGCCTAAGTGAAGTTTAGTAATATAGCGCTTTTCACAGACAATAGTCAATAAGAAAAGGTACAATGCACAATAAATATGTCATCATAATAAAATAAATAATCAAAGCACGTAATAAAACAGACTATAAATAAACAGCTGAGCCATATGCCTTTTTAAAAATGTGAGTCCTTTAGCCACCTTCTAAAAGAGTCAACAGAATTGGCTAATCTTAAAGGTGTGGGTAGAGGGACGTCACCCATACTGTAGGTTTTCTGAAGAACAGGTTTGAGGCTAAACTTGTGCTTGCTCTGGCCATCTCTGCATATTACTCCTCCTATAACTCCCGGCTATCTATAATAATGGTGTTAATAATAATTTAATTTAATAATTTTTGCTGTGAAGTTGGACATTTTAAATGGGCGTCTATGGGGATGGACCATAGAACTATATAAATAACGGGACGGACTCGTTTTTAGATCTAGCCTCAAGTGGCCATTCAAGGAACTGCAGATTTTGGCACTCTCCCTTTGTATACATTTTTCAGCACAGTTAAGTAATTTCAAACACTTGTGACTAACTGGGAGCCGTAGTTGGAAATGCTTCATACTCTGGTTTCAGTCTCTCGCTGTAGTAAAAGTTCCTGTAAACAAAAGACCAACTATACTGTAACTAACTATGAAGGAAAGGTCTTAAAGGTAATTGATGACCCTTCTTCTCCAACTCCACCCGGTCTGGTACACAGTCTGTTCTCGACAGGTCACTGTGATCTGTTTTTTACGTGAAAATGGCTGCAGGTCACATTGAACTGAGAGCATAACAGCTCTAACTCTCACACTACTCACTTGCACACACACACACACACGGCCACACGCACACACGGACGGGCACGCACACACACTCACACACACGCGCGTGCACACACACACACACACACACACACACACACACACACACTGATGTGACTGTATGCAGACACATAACAAAAAATAAATAAAAAAGAATTGCAGACTCGTATTATAACGGCAAAGTGGACTATAAGAAGGGCATATTGGACAGTTGGAATGTAATGCCAGTCAGTTTCCTCTGATGAATGCTGCTAGAAAATTGAACATGTCAGCCTGACACACACACACCATTTAGGTCTGTAATATGGCAGGTCTCTGTGCCCTGCTGTCCATGTTCACACAATCATTAACACACGCACACAATTCCAGGGTAATATCTATTCTTTCCTGCTGACAAAAAAAAGATTTGTCTTTTCAGCCCTTTTATTTACCCTCAGTCACAAAACATTAGGCAACTTTTGCTTTCTTACAAACGCTAACATGTTTTTTCCCATTATTTTTTGGGGGTGGGGGTGCGGTGGTCGAATGATGTGCGCCCAACACGACACGCCCCTTCACACACCCACATCTCTCTCTGTTATTCTCTGTCCTTACGCATGTCTCTCTCTCTCAACTAGGTACTTTTTTCCCACTTTGGAGGATTCTAGAAGCCATGATTAATACTGAGAGAATTTAGACCTCTATCTTTCTCCCTCTCTCTCTCTCCCTCTCTCTCTCTCTCTCTCTCTCTCACTCTCGGTGGATAAAGAGATTAACGTGAACATTCCTGCCCGATAAAGAGAGAGGACTCAGCTGGTCACATGGCCTCCCCAAAAGTTTCCACTTCCCTTGTGTAAACATCGCCATGATTTCAGAGGCCCCTGCAGGTTCAGAACACACAGAGACTTGTAAACACACTGAAGCCCATAACCACTTTCCAGTTGGGCAACAGCATTGTCCCATCCCATCGGCTGTTACAGTAATAAATGTTCTCCGTTGAATTGCATTAATGCGCGCCCACAGAACCACACTGTTGAATATTCATGCTCATGAATGTTTGGTGGAGGGGTAGAGTTTGGTGTCAGTCTACTAGATATAGAGTAGAGAAGAGTGCCAGTCATTCTGGTCTGTTGTAGGGGACATTTTTAAGGTCACACTATGTACTGTAGGTTAAAATACCTTATTCTGAATCTGTACCAGTCAAAACAATTTACAGTAACTGTCTTTGTTTAAGTGATTTAAAATGTTCATATATATAATTTTTTTTTCTTAAAGGACTCTGTGATCCCACTATGTATTTAGTGGTAAAAGTGGTGTTATCTTATCTCAAGACTTCTGCTACCTAGATCGGTTGTGCATTTGGCGTAGTGGGCTGAACAGAACTGAATCTGCAGCTATCTGCGAGAGTGACTGTTCAATTTAGGAGCAAGAACATGTAGCGAGTCCTAGAACATTCCGTCAGCCGCTGTCACAGTTAACCTTCCTGCAGTGTATTTAGCAGCTGTTGGCACCCTGAAAGAGTGATATCTCCCCCCGTGACACGTGTGTTTGCATTTACACGCGTGCCGTTTGTTAGGCTCCTAGACAGTATGGACAGGGAAGTGCAGATAATGATGGCGTGAAGTCGATATAGATTGTAGCAGATTTGTGCTTCTGACAGATGTATCTTGTAGAGGCAGCAGCCTTATTGTCCAAGAGGTACATTTCAATATTTTGACTGAAAGATTTTGGGAATGCTGTTTGTTAAGCCAATATCCTCTGTGTGTGTGTGTGCGTGTGTGCGTGTAAACAAAAAAAGTGAGCTCATGTGGATATTTATATGCTTTTGATTTATGTTGTTCATGTACAGGTATTGGTAGAGTAGCTGCCATCACAATTTGTCTGTCCTTTGGCTGCATGTCCGGCTGCATGTGTAGTCAGATATGAGCTAACGTGATTGTGATGCTAATAGCAGCCTCTGACAGCTTTAGTCTAGAGTCCCAGGCCCGTTTATGTGGTCTTTTGTTTAATGTCCCCACGGTGAAGTGGAGGTTATTCATCAGTAAGGACAATTCAGGTGTGAGAGGGAGGGTGTTGGCTTCGGACGGTGTGTGAGAGAGAGAGGTGCTGTGTAGATGTGATAAGAAAACCATTACCATAATATGCATCGCCCAATAAACGATGAGCGTTTTCCCATATATGTGCAGTAATGTGACCGTACTCTAATCCCTCTTCTGCTGTGTGGCCAATGAAAAGCTCATAAGCAGCAGAGCCATGGACATAACTGAGATACGCCATCTCCGTTCACTCCAATGGACCATTTTTTCACAGCAGTGGCGTATCGTGGCGCCTCAAAATACTTCCCGGAAGTTAGCCTAAATACTTAAAGTATTATATATACCATCCATCCATCCATCCATCTTCTCCCGCTTATCCGGAGTCGGGTCACGGGGGCAGCAGCTTCAGCAAGGGACCCC
>JAOEGT010064400.1:0-17094 GCA_025447795.1 Speoplatyrhinus poulsoni
TGTAGTTCTGCACCAGTCACATTTTGTGTATGCGAGTCCTTGTTGTGTGTGTGTGTGTGTGCGTGCGTGTGTGTGTGCGACCATGTGTGTGTGTGTGTCTGTTTGCATGCATGACATGCAGTTAGCAGCAGCAAAAGAGGTTTAAAATGGAGGTGTAGAAAAGCGCTGACTAGAGAAACAGAACTTGGAGGAAGAAAGGCGGGTGTCAGATATCTTACACAGGTTCCATGGCATTTGAACTAAACGTCTAGCAGCTAATGTTGATCAGTGTTGGTCAGTTGTTATAGTGTTCACTTTGAGGAATAATATGGGTCATTGCTCACAAGTTATCAATCAAGACATTTCTTGATAGTTTGCAAGGCTGGAATTACAGTGGGCCGTAGGTGTGTGTGTGTGTGTGTGTGTGTGTAAATATACATATACAGCCGCGGAAAAAATTAAGAGACAGCTCTTTTTACTATTTACATGTTTTGTTTATGTTTATATTTTTTACTTACATATAATAGGTGAATTTTTATATTTATATTTATAGATTTTTTATATTTAAGTTATGTATTTTACTTTTACAGTATATTTAAATAGCGCTGTGGTCTCTTAATTCTTTCTATTTTTTGTTGTATATTCACAGAGAGCACACACACACACATTCACAATAGTAATAACGTCATGACGATACACCAGACAATGATTTCCTCTTCCTTTCCTCAGATGACCACCAGGCAGTGAAGTCCCCCTCCGTTATATTTCACTCGGATTCGTCCCCATCCTCCACGCCCTCCTCTCCCCAGAGCCTCCAGCCGGCCTCCGCTCCTCGCCCCTCCTCTCACCCCCCTCCTCCTCCACACGGCGAGGCTCCGCCCCTCTCCTGCTCCCCCTCCCTCTCTTCTTCGTCCTCCACCTCCTCCCAGCGTCCCGCCAGAGACCTCCAATCCACGCCGACCACCGACGCTCCTCCTCCCTCCTCTCTGTCCCCACAGGCTGAGCTGTCCGGCCGCAGCCCCTCTTCTGCGAGTGGTCCGGCCCGCGCCCCCCTCCGCAGCGCTCAGATGGCCTCTCCCAAGCTGGGTGTGTCAGCCACCACCACCTCCTCCTCCTCATCATCTTCCTCCGCCTCCCTTTGCCCCCCGCCGCACCCGGGGAGCCCCAGCCCCGTGCCAGAGGGCCCGCCCAGCCCCGTGACGCCCTCGCCCAGCCCGGGGGTGACCTCCGCCTCGGCCGCCGCCCCCTCCCGCGCCCAGCTGAGCATCGCCCTGATCCTGGAGGAGCTGCGCGTGCTGCAGCAGCGGCAGATCCACCAGATGCAGATCACGGAGGAGATCTGCAGGCAGGTGCTGCGCCTAGGCGGGGCCTCGTACGCCATAGAGGCGCCCGCCCAGCATCTCCTGCCCCAGCTCTGCCTGGAGGGGGGCGAGCGGGCCTCCAGCCCCGCGCCCCAGCCCGCGGCTCCACAGCCCGGCGCCACCTCCGTGGCTCCCCTGCTGGCGTGCTTCTCCTCCCTGCTCCCCTCCCAAACGGCTCCCAAGTCCTCGTCCAAGGCCGGTCACCCGTTGTCGCAAATCCTGCAGCCGCACCAGAAACACCAGATTGAAGGGGCGGGAGGGCTCACCGGGGCCCACGGCTACCCGAGGGTTTCGGTTCACTCCTCGGTTCCATCCACTTCTTCTTCCGTCTCGTCGGGCATCTCTAGCATGGCTTCCTCCAGCTACCCGCTGGCCCTGTCCCTGGCCTTGCCCAACCGCTATCTCCACGAGAAGTCCCCCAACACAACGCCCTCCGGCGTCCACAGCGGGATGTCCTTCTTATCCCCGCCCCTGCCGACCTCCATGTCGGGGCTCTCGTCCTCCCAGAACGCTCTGCAGTCGGTGTCCGCAGGAGGAGGCGGAGGGGCTTCATTGGGGTCGTCCTGCGTGTCGAGCTCCGCCGCCGGCGCCGCCGGCCGCCTGCAGCACGGCTGCCGCTTCTGCGGGAAGATGTTCAGCAGCGACTCGGCCCTGCAGATCCACCTGCGCTCGCACACCGGCGAGCGGCCCTACCAGTGTCCCGTGTGCCTCAGCCGCTTCACCACGCGCGGCAACCTCAAGGTGCACTTCCTGCGCCACCGCGAGCAGAACCCCGAGCTGTCGCTGTCCCTGCTGCCGCCGTCCCTGTTCGGCGCGGGGCTAGTGGCCGCCGGCGGCTCCGACCTGGGCCAGGCCATTAGCGGCAGTGGCAGCGCTAGCATGAGCGCGAGCATGAGCGCTAGCATGAGCGCGAGCATGGGCATGATTCAGAAGAGGCGGAAACGCCGACCCGAGGATGACGCGTACGGAGACGGCCTGGAGGTCGGCAGCGCCGCGGGCGGCGGCTACACTATGGGGGGCTCCGCCCCGTCTACCCTGCCCTTGCCACCCAGTGTGGACCTGGCTCTGATTTCCCACTCTATCCTGCAGCTCAACAGAGCGGCGGCTGCCGCCGTTGCCTCTTCCCAGCCGAGCTCTTCGTCCATCGCCTCCTCTTCCTCCGCCTCCTCCTGCGCCTCCTCTTTGGCTTCCTCCCTCCTCTCCAACCCCTCCTATTCATCCACCAGCATCGCGGGGTTGTTCAAAGGGGCCAAGCAGCAGCACTTCGATGAAAACACCCCTCCGCACACTCCCATAATCCCCCCCTCCGCCTACGCCCAGCTGGCCCACTTACCCAAGCTCCTCTTCCCCTCGGCCTCATCGTCGTCGGCCTCTGCCTCCTCCCACTCGTCCTTGCACCACCCCGCGGCTCTGGGTCTGCTGCGTCCCCAGTCCACCTCCTCTTCCGCCGCTGGGTCCCATCACCTCTCCTCCTCGTCCCCCCACTCTCAGCTCTCCTTCCCCTTCTCTCCCTTCCCCAAAGGCCCGTCCACCTCCTCCCCCTGCCCGCTGCCTTCCTCCGCTCCGTCCTCCGGCCCGGCGGCGTCGGACACCTCCAAGCTGCAGCGCCTGGTGGAGAAGCTGGAGAAGGAGCCGCCCCGCCCGTCCTCCCTCTGGGCCTCCTCCTCGTCCGGCTCCGCCTCCACGGGGGAGATGCTAGCCAGCAGCGCGGCGGCAGCATCCGTGGGCTGCATGTTCACCAGCACCTCCAGCACGTACGTCACTGCCTCGCCCGCTGCGCCTGTTCCCACGCCCACGTCGATTTCCAACTTCACCCGTGAGATCGTCGCCGCCTTGGGCATGAGCGCCAATGGCTCCACTGTCGCCGCCGCCGCCATGGCGGGCGGCATGCTGCCATCGCTGGGCCTCATGGGCATGGGAAACAGCCTGGCGCCCAACCAGTGTGGGGTGTGTCTGAGGGTACTGAGTTGCCCCAGGGCGTTGAGGCTCCATCAGGCCACCCACCTCGGAGAACGCCCTTTCCCCTGTAAGCTGTGCGGACGCTCCTTCTCCACCAAAGGGAGCCTGCGGTCGCACCTGGCCACGCACCGCGCCCGACCGCCCAACGCGCGAGTCCAGAACTCCTGCCCGCTGTGCCAGCGCAAGTTCACCAACGCCCTGGTGCTCCAGCACCACATCCGCATGCACCTCGGTGGGCAGCTGCCGCCGGACGGCTCCGACGACCTGCCGCACGACATGGCGGCAAAGGTCGAAGCCGCACGCCTGTCAGAGACTCAGTCGCATTCCGCCGCCGATTTACCTACGCCGTCGGCAAAAACACCACCCCCGGGCGCAGCCGGCCAGTCGAAAAACCCCAACGGCCAATTCCAATTGCCTCCAGAGGATTCTGCATCAGCCAGTCTGACGCCATCCGGGTACGCCAATAATCTCATCAAGTCTGGCTCCTCCAGCCCAGAACTCATCCCACCCTCTGACCTCAGCCCGGACCCCTCCCTAAACCTCACCAGGCAAACCCCGCCAGGAGACGGCATGGAGCCCCCCGTCCTGTGCGTCAGCACCCCCTCTCCTGCCCCCAAAATGGAGGATCCGGACTTCCCGCTGTGTGAAGAGAAACGAACAGAGCAGCTGCCCACAGCCGACGTCCATCTCCCTAAGTCCAACCCAGCCTCCTCGTCTAGTTTAATGATAGTGGACAGTCCAGAGGCCTCCACTTCCTTCAATGCTTTCTTCACGGGCTCCAGATCAAATCTGGAAGACCTATTAAGCACACCCACCTGTGGGAACCCCTTTACCCAAGACGCCTCTAAAGCACAAGCAGCTTCAACCTTTCGACCAGATCACTCACCCAGGCTCCAGGATCCCAAAGCCATGGAGGAAGACCAGGTGCATTCTCCTGCACCGCTTACACCGACGCAAAGCCAAGAGGGCGCGCCGAACGAGGCCTCGGACACGATCTCCTGCCTGGAGACCGCAGACACCCTTTCCGCTGAAGGGAACGCCACATCACAGCGGGTTGCCACCTTCATGAGGGAGACGCGGCAGAGCCTTCACTTCTGCTCCTTTGGGAAGGACGAGAAAGGGGAGGGCGCTAAGGCTGGAGGAATGTCCACGGGTGGTGAACAGCAGGATGCTTCTGTCGCCATTGGCCTGACGTCAACGCTTCCGCAGTCCGCGCCCCGTCCTGAGAAGAAGACCTATTGCTGCTCCGAGTGTGGGAAGGAATACGCCAGCCGCAGTGGCCTGAAGGTACGGAAACTCCACCTCTATGATTCTTCTCTAACTTGCATATCTAGGAACTCTATTGAGAACTGTGTCAGCTAAGTAGGGAACAGCTGACCTAATCAGCATTCGAGTGTACAGTTCTGTTCAGCATTTAGAGGTATAGTCAGCTATTGCAAACTAATTGTAAATAAACACACTTTTTTCTCAAATTTTTCCTAGTTTTTTCGCATTTCGTGCTGAAAAAACAAACAAATTTGATATTTATACACAGCCCTAACTCTGTAAATGGGAAAATAAACTATGTGGCGAACACCGCTTACAACAACAAAGCCGCAGCACTATGCTTTGCAATGTGTGGGGTGGCGCTGTGGAGAGATATTGTTAGTTAACAAGCCTAATAAGAACTAACCCTGTGTTTAAATGCACGTGGAAAATCCACCCCATATTGGTCTTGTTGACTGAACGTGGTCATCACTCATCAATCATCTGGTAGCATATGAAGTTCATAGAAAAAATGTTGTTGTTCTTATTAAAGGTAGTCCAGTTGTCTGCTGTAGATTTAGTTAACACTGATGGGGCCGGCTGACAATTAGTTTATTTAATGGTTTATGGAGCAATTTGTTAAAGCTGAGGTCAGTGATTGTAAGGTAATACACTTTTGGTCTAATTCAGCAAATATCTCCTCACGGTCTAGCAGATGTCTATTCTGTGTGCATGCTGAAAAGTAATAATCAGTTGTTTCTACACAGCCTTGGCTTTGTAAATATAAACAAAGCGGTACACATCACTTTTCTATTCCTTACCTTGGAAATGCATGTTCAATGTTTAGAAAGGGACACTTGCTAAATCATGATGGTTCTAACCAGGCTATAGGAAAATGGCAGTGGGTATTTGATGATTAATGTATTAAAAACATTGATTGCATTCAAATTTCTTCCCCAGCTCATTGTTAATGTTTTGAGACACAAATGTCGTTAAATGTGCTCATAGCAGTTGAACATTGATGTTATCTACAAAACATGATGATAATTTTTGCATTAACAATGAACTGTGTTAAAACGCAGGGGCACATGAAGCATCATGGCATCGTTACCAAGACAACACGTCCACCAGCGCGCAACAGTCGTTCCTCCTCTGACCGACTTCCCGCCTCAACGTCATCAACTTCAAGTGTTCCAGCCACCAGGAGCTCGGCGGGCTTCTGGAACCAATATCAAGCCTTTCTTAACACCAACACAGAAGCAACTGATGACCCAGCCCAGGGAACAGCCACTAGCGGCCAAGGAGAGAATGCGGGCATGACCCGATTGGTGACATCACCGCTAAGATCTCAGATGGATCCGCCTACTGCGATGGTCTCTGAAGAAACTGGAGATGGGTGTAATCTAGAGTCAATGTGATTGGCCGAATGATGTCCTTACGTCATCAATTAATGTTTACCTTTAGGTAACAGTGTCTTGACTTTTGCATAGTATTGTTTGCTAAAAACATTTTGAGTAACTTGTCATTTTGGTAGTCACAGTAATTTGTATGTTTGTGGAAGTTGTTAGTCAGCCAGCCTGGTTTAGTTTTTATTATTTCGTTTTTTTTTTTTTTTTTTTATGAAAAATATATAATACAGTATGAGGCAAAATATGCTAAATGCAACAGGATGAATATGAATCTGGCAAAGGAAGATTACTGTACATTTAACAGGCTGAACTGCTATATGGGTAGCAGATAGAGGAACAATATTTTATGTTGGAAAATAAATGGTATTCAACATAGATACAGATTTAACACCTTGGAACTGTCAATATTGTCAGGCAATTTTAAATCACAGAAAATAATACTAAATGAATAGTTCCATATATTTGTCTATATCTACATTTGGCATTTATTGCATTATTATTCTGTCAAAACCCATGTTTCATGGATGGTTGGTGGAAATATGTTTTTCAGATATTATATAGAAAACATGGACAACGCAAGTAAAAAAATAAAAGAATAAGCTTCAGTGGGGCAAAGGAGGTCAACAACTTGTATGTGCAACTATTGATTACATGACATCCCATGTCCTGTATTTTGGTAATAAGATTATAATCCTGTAAATGTGTTTTAATTTGAAAACATATTTGTGTCCAGAAGCCCAATGCTGAAATGGTTGTATGTATGACCTAGTCCTTAACTTTGTGAGTAATGTGATTGCTGTTTGGTCCAGAAGTGATGTCTGTAACACAATGTCACTATAGCTAATTATTTCTGTTTGTCTCATCCAGTCTTTATATAAAAGAATCGGAAGGCTATGTCCATTTGTTGTAAGATGTACTTTCAGTATCTCCAAATATACTTAAGGGGTTAATAATAATGATATAATGATAATAAAACAATGTGGAAACATTCTCACATTCTTTCTGTATGTTGCCAAAATGTAAAATGGACTGAACTGTCCATTATAAAACAGAACGAATCAACGGCGTTACAAGGCAACAACGGGCCCCAATGCAGAGCGGTGAAAGGCCCTTATTAACAATAATAGCCTGTTTTGAAGCAAGCCGTTTCTAAATTTAACCCATTTTTAACTGCAACAGCGAAATGCGCTGCACTAGCCTACTGATGCCAATGCCAAATATCTGCAGTTTATGAGCATTTTAGGATATCAGGGGAGACATATGCATTGTCTTATCATCTCCCAGACCAAATATTTTACTAGTATTTACGGCTTCCAATTTAATTATTCGTTTCTTATGTGTGCTTGCATGCTTATTATCCATTGCTGCATTTACAGCTCTTTTTAAATTTAACAGGCTGCTCTATCAAAGCATCACCATATCCCAGAAACTCAATTTTAACATCAAATCGATCATTAATCGGTACTAAATTGAAATGTATAACTAATGTGACTATGAGGTAAGACATATGCTTAGATATAAGACTATTGCTGTATGCATAGTATATTGTAAACACAATCAAGAATGACACTATTCCAGGAAATGCCTGTATATTGAGCACTATATATCTGCTGGCGGCTAGCATTAACAAAAATTGTGTTTATCTGGTGCTTGACCAGCTAGCTCGGAAGCACGGCTGAAGGATTGGGCCCAGCTGATCGTCACAGGCCCCTGGCTGACACCAGGCTTCAATGCAGTTGCATTGTTTGCATTATTGGTAGGTAGTTACGCCCTTGCAATGAATAAACAAATAACGATAAGTAATATAATTAGCGCCACCTGTGTGTTAACCCTAAACTACCACAAACATGTTTTGCGGTTATGTATAATTTGTAAGGAGGATCAATAGAGTAGTAGGCATGTTTTGCTATCTATAAAATGTTTGTGTGAGTGTGTGTATATTTCACATGTAGAAATTTCTAATGTCGATATGAACAGGACATCTCCATGTAGGCCCTGCTGGTCAAATAAAACACACAAATAGAATAAATCAAGAATGAGCAGACTATGCTTCTACACTAGGTGGCAGCCTTTAGTTTTTTAAGAAAGCAACTAAACCATGTTATTTCTTGACCAAGAATATGATAAAACAAATACAACAAAAGCGCTGTTTTCTTTGCTCTTGTATAGGTAATATAACTTTCATAACCTACAGGGAAAGCAGGAGCTGAATTCACTAAATATTTGACCAATCAATTTCAAAATATTTAAAACAAGTGTAGGCTATTAGGTCTACTCAATTATATGTAACATACTCCAGAGGGCACGAGTTTGCTGTTTTAACCAGTATGAAAACGAGAAGTAAAGGAAAGTAAAATAAAACAAATAAAAATGTAGATTAGTCAACATGTTTGTGAACTTCACTCATTATGGTAAAACACAGTTCACTAGCCTATTTAATAAGTACATTACAAATGCATTATCTTGACCATTGGCCCATACATGTTGTAGCATCTATACCATCATAACATATTGAAATGAGAACAGCGTTTAACAGCTGGCCTATATGCCTAATGGATATTGTCTGCCTTATATACTTATCAATGTGTGCGAATGTATCATAAAAAAAAAAGTTAATAGCCGGTCAGCAAAACCAAGTAAGTGGGTTCTGAAGGATGGGCCACGTGGAAGGAGGAGGCGTACACAACTTTTTTTCCAGCATAGGCCTCAAGGAGACTATCAAACTACCACGTCTGCAGGCAGCAATGCAAGAAAGAAGATTCAAAATTAAGCAGGGCAGAAAATAGAAGACAGCAAAGATAAGATAGATTATTGATAGGTCTGCGATTGAAGAATCTGATAAAATCACTGCGCCTTGCAGTTGCAACATCTGGACCGAAGAACCGCTCACTTTGGACACAAATCAAACCCTTTTTAATCTCGATTCACGTTCAACGGTTCTGCAAAAAAAAAAATACATCGGAGGCCTGCGCAACGACACAATGCAGATATTCGGCGAACAGCAGCCTTTCTTAAAATAATTTCACCCGTAGTAGCACTCACATAGACTTACGCTAGCGGTAGGCCTACAACGTTTGCGAGAGTTTTTTTTCTTCAATTAGTTATTTCAGCGTCTCGCTGCAGGTATTCATATTAGGATTGCCATTCCCAGATAATGTTTTGACAAATAGAAACGTCGCCTGTTTATTTAGTGTCGCAGGGAAACTGTAGCCAGTTGTTGGTGTTTTGGAGGTTGCCTTGATCGAGGAATGACACTTTTGAAAACGCTTGGCCAGCTGCTGCTGCTGGCAGTGGTGTTGGAGATGAGCGTACATGGAACGACGCCGAGAGAGGTGAAGCCAGAGGTGAGAGAGCGAGAGCGTTAGAAACAATTAGAATGTTTCTAACACTCATTGAAAAAAATTTCAAATGTTACATTGGCACAAATATTTACGTTATTAATATTTGCAAGGCTTGGATATCTATTTGCGAAGTGTTTGAGTGTTTAGAAAGCTGTCCTAAATAAAATAAAACGTATACCTGTTTTTATACGGCGTTGTTGTTTTTTTATTATATTTATTAATATTGTACTAACTATTAATTAATATAATTCTGAAATTGAATGTTTGCCAGGCTGTTGCTGGGAAAGGAAATCTGTTTTGACTTTGAGGTTGACAGACGTTGATGATGATGAAGATGATTAGGCCCATGAAAACACAGATAAATGCTGAGTGGGCAAACCAGCGGAGTCAAGTTGGGGAGAAATACTTGTATTGTGGTCAGGGCAGAGGCACGGGGCAATTTCTGCTGAGATTGGAAGTGTGACTGAGAACTGTGGGGGAGGGTTTCTGAGATACTGAGACGTAATTGTTGACATCAGTCCTGTGCTCTCACCAGATTGGTGGGGGTCTGCAGGGTTTCAACTGTGGTCAGCGATGGAAACACTCATAATGCTTAATGAACTGTGGTCTGTTTGCATCAAAGGCTTTGACCTCAGGGCCTTAAGTTAACATACATATGGGGCCTCTTTTTTATGTTTTGTACTACATTAACTATGACTTGTGTGATTATATACTGGCCTTACATTTTGGAATTGAAAAAATAATTGTAATTTTATTCTAAACTTTTTATTGAGTTTACAGAATCTATTCTGTTCCATAGCGTCTGTGATCTTTTTCACCAAATTAGTCCCCAATCCCTCTCACCTTTGCTAAACTGTGTGTGTTTCAATAGATTGGATCCATTAAACTACCCTGCATTGTGTGTTTTCCAGCACTTCCCACGTCAGGGAAGACTGGGTGATTTTGGTGGGTCATACGGTGGCATCAAATGTCCATTAAATCATTGTGTCCTGCCTATATGGACCTTGAATTGTATTTGCAGCTGTGCCAGTGGAAAGAAATCTCAGCTCCACCGACCTAGATCACGCTGTTTTACAGAGAAACCTCAACGGCTTGATAGATTTTGCCTATGGTTTTGGTTGGGCTCAAAACATTGGGAATACATTATTCTTCAACAAAACCACATTTAGCCCATGAGACAATGACCTCATTATACAGGTTTGCATTTAATTTGCAATTAGCTGCATCTCATTTATTTACAGCAAAAGTCCCTATTTTCTTCATACTCGATCCATATTGAGTGGGTGTTTATGTTTCAGCTTAACAGTGAAGTTAATGAGGTGAGTGGCTGAGTGTGCAATCAAAGGGTCATTGGGTCTGGCTGGTCCACAGTTGGCACTGGTCAGCCCTGTAGTGGGTGTGTCATATCCTGTGGTCTGTGGCTGGGAGAAATAGTGGCCAGTGGATTTGCTCTTTCCCATTAAACACCTTGTCATCTCACCAGCCAGCTAGGTCATGCCTGTGTGTGTGCATGTGTGTGTGTATATGAAGGAGTATCACACAGGTTTACACACAGACTCACTGACAAAAACACACTCAACATCAAATATTTATAACTCTGAATACAACACACACACACACAAAGCATTACTATCAGCTGAGGTCATTTAGCTGAACATCCGAGGGTTGGCCGTGCCAGCGTGAGATGACAGACTGGGGAAAGAGCTACAGAGAGAGGACTGTTGTCACGTAGAATAGAAGGCACTGTTGCGTCGATGTCGTGTGTGTACAAGACAGTTGGAGAATGAAGCAATTAGCTGATCCAACAGAACGGTATTTGTGTTCTCACTCAGACCGCGTCTCCTTCCTGCTTGGTCACTAGATTGAAAAAGGAACTTGGGAAAGAATACTGTAACTTGTCTTCTTAATGCAGCCCAGTCACGTAGCTAAAACATATTATTCACAGGGAAGGAAGGATGGAGCGATGTGTTGGTTTCTCACAAAGGCACATCCTACCATGCAGGTGGTCTGAATCCCGACCTCCCTGAGGAAAGGCGAGTGGTGTTACAGGAAATTAGCGAACACGCATAGTAAATACCTCATTTCCTGTTCTGAAAGGATGTTAAACTTTTGGGCCTAACTTTTTTTTTGAGTGCACATTAGTGATTCTAGTACTACGCTGATAGAGTGTGTTAGGGATTTAGTGTTCACTGGAGAGTCTCTGGCAGTAACGTGTGCTTTTCCATTCTCCTGTTGCATGCTGGGTCTTACTGTTGTTGGCTGGAGAGAGGGCTTGTTTTCACGGACAACAGCCGGCGCGCTTGCACACATTGAACGCACATTTCTACACAAAACACTTTGTCAGCAGTGGTCAGAGTGGCATGTCGTAATATGACAATTAATCCGAATTATTTTCACAGATAACTAAAGAAAGTGTTTTAGCTCGTCACATTACAGGTACACCCCATGACTACATTATTGCCAGAACCAACATTTTTCATCCCCGGCCCACTGTCGAGAGCAGGGTGGCAAAAAGCTTTATCTGCCGTCACTTAACAAGCCCGAGATTAAAAACAAAAGCTTTTTTTTTTTTTTATGCTCGTTTGGATCGGGCAGGCTTCGAAGGGCATTTCCAGACACAAATTGAGGACGGTTCCTTTAATGAAACCATTAAAAACATTTACAGAGGAGCCAATAATGACTTATTATAAGTGAACAGGGAGTGGTAATCACTTCATACTTTTTTACGACACTTGCAGCTCTGGGGAGAGTTGGCAGGGTAGGAATGAGCTGTGACTCCGCCGTATAGCTGTAAGCTTCAGTTGGACTCATATCGCTGTCTACCATAGTTTCTTTCCACTGGCCCTCACAGAATGGAACATCTGACTCTCCTTGGTTTCAGAAATGCAATCCCTCTTTCTCTTTCTCTCTTTGTTCATCCTTCCTATGCAGTGAAGAGCGCTTAATGCCACTTTGCTGAAGTGCAGAGCAGCCATCGTTTTATTGGTGTCAATCTACCATCTTGTGGATGTACTCCATTGAGTCCCCAACAGTACATTTGCTCCCTATGGTCTTTGTTGCATTACAAAGCAATACTACATTGTACAGTATGATGCTTGAATGCTTTGATAACCAACCGCTCAGATGCACAAACATCTGCTCATCTGAAAAAAGTAGCAATTAGCCATTTCAAACAGCATTAGCATTATTGTTATTATTAGATTTCTACATTTGGTTCACTACGTTCAGCTTTATTACAATTAAAAGGTTGTTTGTCACTGAATAAAAAGGAATATCTTTAAAAAATGTAACTAATTATTTAAATATTGTCAGTTTACAAACAAAATATGTCATATGGACCTAGAGGGTTTTTTGCATATGAACACTTTATATCCTTTTTGTGCTAGCGGTTATTTGACTTAGTGTGGGCAGAAAATATATCCCAGGGAATATGATTATGGGAAAGCATTTAAGGGACAAGAGGCGGGAGCCCTTAAGGTGAAACAGCTTTTCAGTGTTCTTCAACAGCATGCGTTTGAAAGATCGACGGGCAGGACTTGCTAAAGTGCCGAGTTTAAATCTAAGTTTACAGGATAAAGACGCTTTCACAGAATAAAAAGGATTGACTCTTTAAAATAGCCACCAAAGCACTTCTTAGTAAATCATTCTAAGTAAGGCAACTATAGTAGCTATTCTGATGCTATCAGTTTTAACATTTCTTTTACACCATTTTGCATCATATTAGGGGAAATCTAAAAGGCACACACAGTATATAAACATGTAAGATGTTGTAATACATCTTTCCTATATGAACTCCTGAAGCCCTTGTGTGAGTCAGAACCCAAAAGGACTTCATTCAGGGGTGAAGTCTAAACCATGAGGTTTGGCAGGAAGGCTACATTTGGATTATGCTTGCATATGCATTATCATATTGATTTGACAATGTGATGTTGACTAAAATGATAAATAAAATATAATTAGAGCTTTGCCTCAAGCTAGTGTGCCTCCTGAATGCATTTGGCTGTTAATGAAAACAGTAAACACTTCCCACCCTAAATATTGGGAAAAAAAGTGAACACTATAACCACCCTAAATTCTTTATTCAAGTGGAAACAAGAACAGGACTTTAGGTTTTGAAATGATGACACATCAGCAACTCTGCTATACAAGACAGTAAACATCTGGTTCTCTTCATTCATTTAGCGATTAGACACATTATTCTCAGGGTGTGGTTCAACTCTGTTTACCCTCCGGGTTTTCCATAAGAGGGGTACAGGGAGAAGAGATAGGTAAACTGTGGGCATATACGGGAGAGTTTGAGGTTTGGACGTGAAACTGAAGAAATTCCCAGTAAAAATACTGCCTGGCCTGAAGAGCCTATTGCCAAAGAACAGACTGGAGTTTCACTCTGTAAAACATCCAGTGAGTCTGTGACAATAACAACGTTCAGGTCAGCGTCACCACGGAGGGAGAGAGTTTTAAAGGATTCTCAGCTTTCACCACACACAATAGCTTCAGTGTTGTTCTTTCAGCTCTGCTTTGGCTATAAGGTTATAGGCGAAACTGTGTGAGAGAGGTACTTTACGTATACATGCCACTGGCACTAATCCAGATGTGAGGTCAGAAACAGTATTGGATTGGTTCTGAGAGGAAAGTATGGTCAAGCTTGGCCAGCAATCCATCTGAAGCAATACACAGTGATACTGAACTATAGCTATACTGAACTAAAACTCAAACAACTCAAGTGTGAACATATGTTGCTAATATTTAACTAACTGAGGGAAGTTCCTCATGCGGTCAATCTCTCGGGGGATTTACTCGAAACCTGAGCTGTCTTTGTTCAAACGAAGGTCTTTGGTTAATTTGAGGTGAACTCATTTCAGGTTAACATTGGTTTCAATGCCAATGGTTTAAGCCTCCCATCCCCCCACTGGATGTTGAGTGTCAGGACGAGAGCCATGCAGATAATTTATCATGCTTGTGCATGCCTGCCAAAGCATGCAAAATACAGGGACACATCTTTCAAGATAAGGGCTTGGTTTTTTTCTGGCAATGTGGAATGTACTATTTTCAGCTAGTTTGTGTGTGTGTGTGTGTGTGTATATATGCATATGTGTGTGTGTACACAGTATATACACATATAGTAGGCATATAATTATACTGTATATGATACTGCGTAAGACACCGTCTAACAATATATTAACAGTACACACACACACAACATACTACATGTCATTAATATGCAGGCTCAGTACAATATATTAACAGTACACACACACACACAACATGCTACACGTCATTAATATGCAGGCTCAATACAATATTTTAGCAGTACACACACAACATACTACACATACGTGATTAATATGCAGGCTCAGTACAATATATTAACGGTACACACACAACATGCTACACATGTATATGTGGATATGTGGATATGTGCATGATATCTGCTCAAGCCCGTCTTTGTTCCTCAGTCCTGGCTGCAGCAGTATGGCTACCTGCCTCCGGGTGACATGAGGACCCACGCCCTGCGCTCGCCTCAGTCCGTCACCACTGCCATCGCCGCCATGCAGAGGTTCTACGGCCTCACCGTCACCGGCTCCATCGACGCCAACACCATCCAGTAAGAGCAAACAAGTTGATGTGTCGGCCGTTACGCTGCACGACCGAGCCGTTCGAACAGAGCGCGTGTGTAATCACAAGCTACTTTATTTAGTTCCTTATAGTTTCCTTATGGTAAACTATAGGGAAAGGCATTTACTGTATTACTACCCATAGTGCACCCTAAATGTAGTGGTACACAGTACTATTTATGGCATTCCAGTTTCCCGCACCTCAAAATGGCGGAGGAAGGCAATGCATCTTCAAACCAACATATTCCTAAATGCAATGTTATATATGTTATAAATGTTATTTGAAGCTCTCGTCTCTCTCTCTTGCTAATTCCGAGCTGAAATCACTCCAATGGACAGTTGTTTTACAGCGTATGCCAGTGTCTTTACCAGCATTTTTGTGTCGTCTGTGTGGCAGGGCCATGCAGAGGCCTCGGTGTGGCGTGCCAGACAAGTTTGGCGCCGAGCTGAAGAGCAACCTGAGGAAGAAGCGCTATGCTATCCAGGGCTTGAAGTGGGACAAGAATGAAGTCACCTTCTCGTAAGTCAGGAGCAGTCGGCCAATGAATGACAAGTTCATTATCGCAGTATAAACATTATAGTCATGTAACTATTTGAGGCCGCTTCTTTTGGATTTAGAGAGAAATCACGGGGACGACTTTAAAAAAACAAATTTAAACTAAATTGAATGAGGTCATACAGATGACCTCACCCAATTATTTTTGCCACTTAGAATTCCCCTTTGACTTGTCAGAATATCAAGTCCTTTCTACAGCTTACTTACCATGAGTCTGTTATCCTCTTCTCACTATATTATAGTATAATAATAGCCTTCTTCCTAGCTAGGCTTTTTTCTGTTGTGAGAGAGGGCTTCACATCCCTAGCTTCTTCACACTGCCTCTTTACTTAGTTAAAATATAATTTAAAGATAATACTGATCCCTTTAAAAGCATGTAGGGGACAGTTGTGATGTTATTTCCATCCTGTACATTCATTATTTATATTTTTTGTTATATATTATACATGTACATACATACATACATAAATAAATAAATAAATAAATAAATAAATAAATAAATAAATAAATGTATGTATATGTTGTTACTATTTTCTATATTATTTTAGGTGCTCTATAAAAAAAGGTATTATTTTGTCTCTGACCCCTCCCATAGGATACAGAACTACACCCCCAAGGTGGGTGAGTATGAGACCCACGAGGCCATCAGGAAGGCCTTCAAGGTTTGGGAGAGCGTCACCCCACTTCGCTTCCGTGAGATCCCCTACAGCTACATACGGGACAAGGTGTCCGAATTCGCCGACATCATGATCTTCTTCGCAGAGGGTTTCCACGGCGACAGCAGCCCCTTTGACGGAGAGGGGGGTTTCCTCGCACACGCCTACTTCCCCAGTAACGGCATCGGGGGCGACACGCACTTCGATGCAGCCGAGCCTTGGACCATCGGAAACCAGGATCTGTCAGGTGAGCAGCGGATGTTGTCAAGGTCACCATTATTATTTCTTTTACACAACGTCAGAAAACAAGGTGTTTTTTTGGGAGTTATCCCATTCAGGTGTAGTCTCTAGGTGTTACGAGCAAACATAAACAATGTTTTTAGAGGCATGATGGTAATGGAAAGGTAAAGGCGGTAAAGGTGCTTTTATTGTCACATACACATGTATGCGCATGTAGCGAAATGTGTTCTCTGCATTTAACCCGTCCCTCAAGGGAGCAGTGGGCAGCCGCTGGGCAGCGCCCGGGCACCACCTCCAGGCTCCAGTGTCGCTGGTCACATGACACTGATGTAGCAATACAATTTAGTTATTTTTTGAATGTCTACAGTGTCTGCTTTTTGAGTAAAATTATTCACATGATCTGCAGTTATTTGTGACTGTCTCTGCATATGTCTTCCAAGAAAAGGGGAAATGAGATGTTTTATTTCAAACTAGCAGACACGGCCGTTGCTGCCATCCACCTAATACACACTTTATAAAGAGCTGTGGTGCATGTGATAAGTTGACTAAGTTGAATCTTTCTCCAACTTGTTTTCCGTCTCTCTCACAACTGTTTTGGTTAATAAGAAGAAAAAGATATATATATAAAAAAAATCAAATAATAATAATATATAGCCTACAGCAGGGCTATTCAACTCCGGTCCTGGAGGGCCGCACCCTGCATGTTTTAGATCTCTCCCTGCTCCAACACACC
>JAOEGT010064410.1:0-17091 GCA_025447795.1 Speoplatyrhinus poulsoni
TTTATTGTCACATACACAGGTATTAGCTAATATAACTATACAGAGCCAGTTACAGAGATAGTATAACAGTAAAGGTGATTTTATTGTCACATACACAGGTATTAGCTAATATAATTATACAGAGCCAGTTACAGAGATAGTATAACATTAAAGGTGCTTTTATTGTCACATACACAGGTATTAGCTAATATAACTATACAGAGCCAGTTCCAGAGATAGTATAACAGTAAAGATGCTTTTATTGTCACATACATGTAACGAAATTCATCCTCTGCATTTAACCCATCCCTCAAGGGAGCAGTGGGCAGCCTCTATGCAGCCCCGGGATCAACTCCAGATAGAGGCCAGTGTCAGTAGGATAATAGCCTAGTATTACCTGGCCTTGACAAGGCTCAATGCAACTAATACAAATGCAATCGGACATGGCTACAGTACATGTCACAACAAATGTGGTTAATCCCAACATATAACATATATCATGCACATAATTACGTAACAGATATTGGACAAACAAAGGTGTAAAAAGGTAAGAAATGCTAATCGCGGCTAATGTTATCTGATTAGCGCGATGCTCTAGCGTGATTTTCGTGACCTATTTTATAACATGTAGGCTGCAGTATGTAACGTCTCTAAGAGGGCTGGCCTTTTGTACCAAAAATGCTGCCACACGTCTTCCACATGGCTCTGACAAACAAAAAGACTTCTCCAACTTAATATAACCCCCACAGAGATGCAAACGGTAGGCAATCAACGTGTTTTGGTTGGTTAGTTTGTTGCACTGGGGAAACCGGTGGGTGTCGACCGGAGGAGCACACATGTGATAAAGACTGGGAAGAATTCAGTACTTATACATGTACAATGTTCTGTGAATAGGAACATTAACAAAATGGCGAACACTGCTCACAACAACAATTCCGCCTGGCTTTGCAGTGTGTGGGGTGGAGCTATTGTGGGAGTTTGTTTTTATCTCACCTCAGAAGTTAGCGAGCGTTCTTGAGAATGACTAACCCTGCTTTTAATTATTTAGTCTAGTGGTCAAGTCAGATGTTTGAAGTTGTTGTCATTGTGCCTGATGTCATCTAGGGTGCCAACTGTAGCAAATATATAAGTGTACTGTGCATATTCAGCTACATTAAACATCACACGGCGGCACTGGGCAGTTTAATTAGATTAAACCAAATTTACTAGATTAGAAATAATTACACAGCGCTCATGTTTCTGCAAGGTTGACATAATTTTAATAGAATGTTCCGCCCCTCAAACAACGAACAGACAAGGCATGATCATATGGATTTGTCCTTTACATTGATTGCAACAATAGAATACGTTCTGAGAGGAGAGGTCCTCTCAAAGTGCTGAACAAGATGAAATGTGTGTTAGATGTGATGTTTAAAGGGTTTTGAACTTTTGTTAAAGCCTCAAATTTGTAGCTTCCTTACCTAAATATTAAGTCTGCCCTATCTTGATTTGCGAAGCAAAGGTGATCTATTGGGGCTTTTCCACTGACACATTTGGCCACGTCGAGTCGTGCCGCACAGATTTCCATTTCCATTACCAATTTAACCGTCGTACTAAACCGCACCATCGATGGGCCTGCTCTGGAGTGGGGCCAAAGTGATTGAAATAAATGGGTCATTATAACGAGCTATGCATTAGAATCAGGCGTGTTGGAGCAGGGAGACATCTTAAACATGCAGGGCAGCGGCCCTCTAGGACCAGGAATGAGGACTAGGATAACTTTAATCCATGTCTGATAAACAGGCACGTCGTCCACGGATGTTGTTAGAAGATAGAGCATAGAGATAAAGCATAACAGCCTGAAAATCCATGATGACAAATCACTGTTGGACAGTGCAATAATAAACTTAAGTGCGTTAAAGAGGGCACTACTTTTAAACGTGATTAACTTGACGCCCTTGTAATGGAAATGCAACGATCAACCGCGCTGGGCTGACTGTGGTGACCGTGCCGAGCCTGTACATGCAATGGAAAATGGCCAGCTGTGTACTGAGCATGCGCACTGTACTATGCATGTATTGTGCACTAGTTACTACATACAGTGTGTGTGTGTGTGTGTGTGTGTGTGTGTGTGTTTCTACTTCTATATATTTATTCTGGATGTCACATTTTTCTTTAGTGTGTCAGCAATTTTCTCCATCCCTTGGGTTTTGTATTTGTGTGATATTTAAGCTTCTTTTCTGACTTGAATGTCACACAAAGGCCTTTCTGTAGGGCTGCTGTTGTGGCAACACCACAGCTGTTGTGGAGAGACTGGTAAGCATGAATTGGGTCATTTGTATTAGGACAGAAAATGAAAGACAGCTACTGTAGATAGTCAGTCAGATAGAAGTATCTATCCGTAAGTGGTTAAATGTTGATGTCTCAAAGAATCAATGAACAAGCTGTCCAGCTCTGTTATTATGTTTAGACTTTACATTTGCATGTGTTAGCAGACACCTTTATCCAAAGGTACTAACAATAAGTATATTTGTCTTCATAATTAAACGCCATCTGCTAGAATAATGAGATCAGCAGTCATCACGGCTAACATACTAAGCATTCGTCATACCATATATCAATATATGTCCTCAGAAAATAATTGCTAACAGCTTACAGTATACATACACACTATTTGCTTAAACCTTCTAAAATCTTAATGTTGAGCAGAAAGGAGAGTATATTTTGATACGGCCCTTACGAAATCTAATAATATAATAATGTTTCACACAATACACTTCACAATAGATTCTATTGCTCAAGTTTAATGGGACAACTAAAAATATGTCCCCACTGTACAGCAACCCCTAAAACATTAAATTAGCTGTTGTTTGAAAACAGTTGGAAAACTGTGCGGGCGGGGTTGTGGGAATTTCATGGCGGGGGAGCGAGCTGTGGGTGAGTGAGACTAAATGCACACAGACACTGTGCTGAGCTTTCAGGTGAGGGAAGGGTTGGTCTCGTTCTTGAGTTTGAAACCAAAACAACGTTGTTTCTCTAACGGCTGCAAAATAATCTCAGCGATTTCCCCTTTAAAGGACCTGGGTTAAACAACACATATTATAGTGTGTGTGCGTGTGTGTGTGTGTTTGTTCAGGCAACCCCCTGGTGTGCGTCTGTTTCCATCTGCACCCTTGTTTGTAGCGGTGTCTGAGGCCATGGCAGCTGGAGTGTCCTCCTCTTGCCTGCTGGTGGCCACACAGGCTACCCGCACCATCACCGGCCTCCTCAGGTACGGCTCCAGTGCACAGTATACAGTATATACTGTATACTGTATATGAGCTACTGGGAAGGTCAGATAGACACATCTCCCTCTGGTAAACAGTTGCACAGTGTCATTAATTTATTTATTATATCAGTCACACGCACACACACATGCGCACGCGCACGCACACACAAACTCTGCTGCAGCATATCTATTCCAGCCAGGTCCCTTGTGTGCTTTTGACTTAATGGAAAAGACATTTTCTTTCATACTATTCCCTCCTCATTCTCCTCTTCTTACTCTCTAATCCCCCCCCCCCATCTCTCTCTCTCTCTCTCTCTCTCTCTCTCTCCTTTTCTCTCCCCTTCCTTAATGGTTTGTGCAACAAAAATGAGAAAACCACTTCAAAACATTTGAAAGAATAACAGTCTGAAAGATTAATGTCATGCTCAACAAACACCTGCATGTCGGCCAGAAGTGGCAGAGCAGAGCATGGTCCCTTCTAGCTGTGCATTCAGACCAGAGGTGAGTGTCAAAGCGACCAGAGGTCATTCATTTTCTATGCCAGCCAACGTCTTTCAGTGGCTGGCAGCGGCATGACCACTGGTGGCAAGACTTGAGCCCCTAAACCCCTAAACCATTAAAACCCCATAGGGTAAAATGGGAAGGAACCACAGAGGAAGGAATCCACCCTTCCAGGATGGTTAGGATGAAATAGGTGTCGATACAACAAGAATTAGCAATAATACATTTCCCACCAAACATTTGTTCTGAAGCAAAAATTGAGGAGAGAGTCTGAGCATATTTTAGTATGAAAGGTATAGTCAGTGATTGTAAACTAATTGTAAGCTAATACACTTTTTGTTATATTCACCAACCATCTCCTCACATTTCGTTAACTTACCATTCTCTGGGAGTGCTGGAGAAAATATCTGGTACTTCTCCACAGCCCGGGCGCTATAAATAGGAACATAAACAAAGTGTCGAACCTTGCTCACAACAACAATGCGCTTGGCTTTGCAACACGTTTCAATGTGTGGGGCGGAGCTTCTGAGAGGGTTTGTTTTGATTTGAGCTTGAAGTTAGCAAGCATGACTAAAATGACGAACCCTGCCTTTAACTCACAGTTAGACAGACGTTGCACGTACTGTACAAGTTTATCCTTTGTCGAGATTCTTGTATTCATATCATAAACATGACATGACAGTAGTTTTTTTGACAGATTTCATGGCGAGTGGAGGCAAAACAAATGTTTCTCTGTTATTCTTATTCTTATTGAGTTTACGCAAAATATTGAAACACCCTGCCAAATGATGCTTTCTGCTGGGTTAATCTGACAATGGTGCTGCTGAGGATAATAATAATAATAACACTAATACTAATCTTTATTTATATAGCATTTTTCATGCATAATTGCAGTACAGTGCTTTACAGAGAGGGAATACATGTACAGTACATTTGTGCTTCCCATAAACAAATAGGATGTAAACATTGTTATATGATCTGATAATGTGTTTGTGTAGCACTATGCTCCATAGTGGGCTGGCATGTTGTGTGACCTCCTATAAAGCTTAAGACCCACGGCTCTAGGCTGAACCATCAGTCCAGCCCCGTCCAGTACAAGGAGATAGAGAGGCTGGTGGAAGCAGTCTCCAACAGGTGTACTGAGCTCCCTCCGCCTGCCCCCACCCACCGACGAAACCCCGTGAGTCTGTTATCTACAGTGTACGCTATAGACGTGTGCAATGAAACGATATCATCTTCTCTTTCTCACGCTTATTCTCACGGTTATTCTATTTATTCCAGTCTATTCCATATATGGATCATACTATTCCTCTGCCCTCCTCTTCTCTCCTCCCCCTTCCTCCAGGGGATTGTGAAGCGGCCAAACCTCAGCAGTCAGGCCTCAAGCCCGGGAGGGTTTCTTCTCCAGGCCCTGGTCTGTTTCCAGGCCGCTTGCAGGTCAGTGGTCCATGTAACAGTCCAGACTTCCACATAACTAGATGCTGAGACTAAAGCGAAGCATTCAGACGGGCATATATTGATAGGAGGTAAATGCAATTTGTATGCTTTTATACCATACACTAGATGAGTAATTGTGTGTGCGTGTGTGTGTGCTCTCAGGATTTTTTTCACCGTTCGTCCTAAACAATTCGCTAAGTGCGTGTGTGTGTGTGTGTGTGTGTGTGTGCGTGTGTGTGTGTGTGCAGGCTGGCAGAGCAGTGTGCGTCAGAGCCCAGTCTGAAGGAGAATGTGTTCACAGCTCCATCCAAACAGGCCAAGACTCAGGACTCACTGGAGTCTCTGTGTGTCTGTCTGCTGCGCTGCTGCGATACTGTCTGCATACCCACTGTGACTGTGAGGGGTGAACATGCACACATACACACACACCCACACACACACACACACACACACACACACACACACACACACAGGGCAAACACTATTCACTGTGCATCTGTTACAGTATGTGTGCCACTCAGCTCTTACACTCTCACTGATTGGCTCAGGGATGCACATGACTGCGCTTGTCCAATAGGAATGCCACATTTGAGTGTGAGAAATGTTACTGTTTCTCTTCCTGGTAGGGCTGCACGATTAATCGAAATAAAATCGCGGTCTTGATTCATACCTCTTTGCGCAACCATTTATACTTAAGATCAATTCTGCTGTGTTTTCATTAGGGACATCCACTGCACCACAAACTCTTCATTTCTCCATCAACAAATGACTGCGGCGTAACACCACCTGATGCAGAGCAGCAGAAAGTAAAATGTACACAGTGATAGCTATGGATGCACTGATTGCATTTATCCTGGCCGATTACGATTAGCGTTTTGTCAAGCCTGCTTAGCCGGTTCCGATTTTAGCCGATTACGATTTTCATAGTGTTTAAATTACTTTACAGCTCTGTCATTTAGATGCAGATATATTTAGTTTAAAATGTACTCACGTTTTATGGTCCCTTACACGCCTGCACTCGCTGATCATCATAGTCATTTTTATGGTCCCTTAACCGTCAACATGACGACAACATGACAACTGTCGCGTTACAGTAAAAACTGGCTGTGAATTATGTTAACTGAGGTGCCCCTACAACAGATCGATAGAAAAAGGCCACGTGACTTACTCTTTTCAATGTGATGAACAATAGTACTATGCAAATACATTCAATGTTTTACTGATTAAGATATTGACGCTCAAAGTGTGAATGTCTGTGTAATATAAAACCAAATTCGCCGAGTAGCTTACCTATGTCTTGACGTCTTCCTTGGACACTACGCTCATTTTAATTTCCACACCACACATACATACTAGCTACAGTCACCAGCTATGCTTACACCGACCAGCCGATTGCCGGTCATGGTTAAAATCGTCCGATTCCGATCACCAGCCGATTGATCGGTGCATCTCCATTGATAGCGAGTCACCGGTAAATTCGTGTGAAAGAGAGGTTTCATGGCTGTAAAACTAATGCAATATCCTTTCAACGCCATTAATATTTTGTTGACGTTAATGCCCATTGCGCAAATTAAGGGTGTAAGGTGGACAATGTGTGTACACTCTGCTTGTTACACATACAGTACAGGGACGTGCAAGATCGCACAAATATCCAATTAATAATTTGTCGAGTGCAATGTGAAATATCAATAGTGTGTAACCTACACACACATATTTTAGGAATCTCACTATTGCCTAGATGGTCTGCTCCAGCACTTTAACAAACACGCCGGTATTATATTAATCCGCCTATGATGCAAGCACGCCTGGATTTTTAAAGGGAACGGGAGATGACACTTGGATTGGTTTATCGTTTGTTACGACCAAAACACACCCATGAATAATGAAGAGAGTAAGTCCAACCTGTTTGAACCATGCGCCTGGCGCACTGACCGTTTATCTGCTTTATCTGCCGTTAAAATAGCAAACATGGATTTGAATCCAATTTGCGCCCTGCGCTTTAGACCGTGCGCTTAGATCGTTAAAATAGGGCCCTGAGATCTATTCTGTGATTTCCCATTTCCCGTACCTCCGCTACTGCATACATATAGGGGAAACACTGTACATAGCAGCTAGTTTGGAAGAATTGTGAGAGAATTGTGATCTCAATTCTAAGCAAGAAAATAATGATTATCATTTTATCCTTAATTGTGCAGCCCTAACACTTGTACATTTGAATCCACTGATCAGAAACATCTGTACATCTGAGATGGGGTTGACACTTATGTTTAGGACAAAGACTTTTGATATGCTATTTTAGTGTTAATTATATTACAGCATGTCACGTGATATCATAATTTCTAGCTACTGTATGTCTGTGTTTGATTACCTGTGGCTGTGTGTGTATGTGCACGTGTAGAGGATGTGTGAGCATTTTCCCAATGCCCAGGTGCTCCAGTGCTTCTATTCTATCCTGGCCAACCAATTTACCCTTGTGCCCTCTCTCATGCCCCTCTTTGCCGCGAAGCTCGGTGAGTTACTTTATCCAATGCTGGATAACTATATATCCAACAGCTGCAAGAGGCTCAAATGTGTATTTAGTCCGTTTATCTACCACTCATTAAGGAAATCTATTAAAGTACAGTATAAAACTCAAAGATGATCCATTTGCCAGACACATCAAACAGCTTGAATATTGACATTTGACAGTAATTGATGAAACCAGTAGGGAGATTAAAGCCAGCAGTCGGGCACACATGAAGGTAACTGATAGGAGACATCTTTTGTTGAATCAGGTGTTGAGAGACATCAGACAGCCCATCTACTATTTGTTTAAACGAATCCTTGACACCACATTTATGCTGCAAACATTTGTACAACCCATTTCTGTATTTACAGTTGACAGGTGGTTTGGCATAGGTCCAAAAATGTATCAAGAGGGTGTTCTTTCTTTTCTAGTATAACATTTTATTTAATAGGTGCAGTACTCTTGGTTGCTGAAGCAAGTAAACAACCCACGCCTTAACTACAAGTTTTATGATATTGCTAACAAGCTGTCTAAAGCTGTTACTGTGTCTGCAGGCGCTGGATATCAATTTGACTCGCACACTCAGCTATGCAATAATCATTTTAGTTTTTATATTGTGTTTTGTTACATGTTTTGCACTACAGCTCAGGAAAACCTTAGTCAATATAATCCAAAAATACATACTAACTACCATAGGTTTATGGTTACATTTGAGTTTGTTACAAATAGGGCTGAACGATTTTAGGAAAAAATCAAATTGCGATTTTTCTGACAGATATTGCGATTTGATTTGCGATATACATTTTTTAAAGTAAAAATGTAAGTTCAAGCTATGTAACATATTTAGCGAGGTAGCGAGGCACTCTCTGTATTCTTATTAACGCCCCCCCCTGATGGTGCTGATCGGCCAATCAGTCTGAACTAAAGCCAGTTATGCACGCTTATATTTACACAGATGCGGCATACATAACTTCATCACAGACGAGGTCCGATCTAGCTCTGCCTGAGATTGTAGCGTTGTTGTGAAGCATGTCCAAGTCCCGAGTTACATTCACAGTTTGCATTTGGCATAATATTGTTCATTTCAGTAAAAGAGTAGGCCTACGCCAGAGCCATGGAATGTTGCGCCATCTGTGCTCACTCCAATGGACCGTTTTTGACGCTACATAAAAACTGGATCAGATGCGCATATAAATCGCATGCCTTGCGATTTGCTAATCGCATCGTTTCAGATCCCAATTTCGGTTAGAAAACGATTCATTGTTCATCCCTAGTTACAAATCACAAACTGCGTCAGCGTCACAGTTGCAGCATAGGACTGCCCGTCTCCAAACTGAGAAGTGGTTTATTCAGCCAGTTGCATCAAACCTTTGCAGTCTTTGAAATGTGTTTGTATGGTTTTTATGTGGAGCTTTATGCATTGTAAGTATTTTTGAACTGTTTCAAATGACTCCTCCATCTCTCCCTCCCTGTCTCACATCACATCTTTCTCATCTTCATACATCCTCTTCCCAGCATCCTCTGGTTTCTACAGGTTGGCTCTGGAACACAAAGCTCTCCTCTGTGTAGGAAACAGGTAAAAGCACACGCACGTGCACACACACATGCACGCACGCACGCACACACACACACACAAACTGCAGTGTTTCCTGAGACTTGAAGCTCCCACAAGCCTCCCACGATAGATGTCTGTGTATGTGTGTGTTTCTGTGTGCGTGCATGTGTGTGTTAAAAACCCAGAGAGTTGCCATTGAGTACAGTGACGAGGAGTCAGATAAAATAGAATGATTCGCCTGTCATTTCCAGTCTCCTGTCTGTCTGGGTGTCTGTCTCTGAACCAGCCTTCACAGCAGTTTTCAATGGGACTAGAGACCATTGTGTGGGAGTATGTGTGTACGTGCTTGTAAGAGAACTAATATTATCCTTATATAATTATAAGTAATATATTTTTGGTATATTAGACTATGCACTAGACTAGGAAGTAATACTGTAATATATACTATTATTTCAAAACATTACGTTTCAATATAATAACATTTCATGATAGCATTATCTGCTATATTTTTTTATATAATTACAGTAAGAAGGATCTTGGGACAAAGGACATTTTAGATGTATTGGTTTTACCATCTAATGTATTATCTTATTGAAAACGCATAAAGATTTCATGTCTCACAAAATACATCACATCTAAATACTGTAACGTCTCTCACTGTCACTCGGAGGTTGTGGTGGACCCAAACACACGACACCTAATGAACATTTACAAAAAGCAGGAACACAGGCAGAAAGCACTTACATTGACGAGCTACGTTTACATGGACCCTATTATTCCGAAGGTAATTGGGTTAAAAGTCCAATCTGAATGAAAATGCTGATCTGAAGAGAAAGGCTCAGCCCGTCCCAAGCAGATGGGTAGTATAATCCGTTCCATAACCTGATTGAAGGAAGAAATCTGCCATGTAAACGGGTAAACTTCCCGGTTGCGTTTGTTTTGCGCATGCCTAGGCTTCTGTTGTTGCTACACCAGTCACACAAATAGCCTCACTCTGCCCGATATGCACGCAATGTAACAAGAAGCTATTAGCCGTCGGTGAGAGCGAGGCTATTTGTGTGACTGCTGGAGGGATGTAAGTCTACAGACATACATAGTCACAGCGTAACTCCCATTCACTTATTTACCCGGGCCTTTGTTTTGTCCAGACGTTGTAAAGTGGCTGTGCAGAATGCTGCATTGTCTCCAATCAATTTGGCATTCACTAAACAACAGTGGCCTAAAGTATTGTCCCAAGGAAGACTCGGGGCATGCGCAGAAGAACACAACCAGAAAGTAATCGGGTTAAGCCATTTACATTGTACATTCTTGCATTCAGTTGGGTTACGGAACGGTTTAAACCTCTGCTTTTGAATTACATTTCAATCCAGTTTGGCGTTTCTTTTAGGATTGAAGTGTTTATATGGAGCATTTTCATTCCAATCGGAATATTAGGGTCCATGTAAACACAGCTACTGACTAACAGACTGGTAATACAAGAGAGGAACAGACCGTGACACTCAAACCATGGTGCTATTTGTAACTTTGTTTAGAAAAGTTTCAGGAGCAATGAGTTCTATAGGCAAAACACAGGTGTGTGTTACAGGACTCAGGTTTGGATGCAAAAGCAGGCACTCAAGATTTGAAAACAAACAAGTTTTTTAAGGCAGACAAATAGCTAAACAGGGACAGGCAATGGTCATGTGACCCACAAACAATCCAAAAGGCATAGACATAATCCAGGGACTTTATGACTATAACAGCCAGGGTTAACACATAGAAGGCTTGTGACAAGACAAGGTAACATACAAACTAGCAACTCACACAAGGTAACACATATGGGCTAGGGATTGGGCTTGACCAGTAAGGTAAACAAAGTTAAATCACAAACACACAACAGTCCAGGGATGCTTGTGACGGTGTGTGAACCCTTGAATGAATGTTTCCCAGCCCAGTCTCACTAGATCAACGTGTCAAATGGTGACGATGGTGGTGTTTCCATATAAGTGCACGTGTTGCACCAGTTTGTGCTATTGTTTGCGTAGGCGTTAAACGGCTGAAGTGTTTTTGTATTTGTGTACAATTGCATGCACTCTGTGTGGCTTCTTGTGTGTGGCTTGCTGTCTGTGAGCTCTAATGAAGCTGAAACCCCTCCGCCAGACTGTTTCACATCTGTCAGTTTCTACTAGGGCATGTGTCAAAGGTTGCGTGCAGTGTTTCTTTCTCTCTTTATACCAGTTCACCCTTCTTTCCAGCCTAATGTTTAACTTGTTCTCGTTCTTGTTTTCTCCTCTATCACATACAGCTCTTACACCGTGGCTCTTGCCTTCTCTGTGTCTTTTCTGTAACTGGCCTCCACATTGCTCTTCCAGGAACTTGAATTTGAACACGTCCTGCTGTGGTTTTCTACAGAAACTAAGTGCGTGTCTGCTCTCTCTGTCAGAGCCACCGACCGACTCCCTCCAACACGGTATGCACTGTCACATTGTCTCACACACACACACACACACACACACACACACACACACACACACACACACACAAGCCACCACAACAGTTACAGAAAATAACACAGCAGTTCCCGACAGCCCCCAGTGATGTCCTGCTGTCATTTATCATTGTTTGTTGTTTGTTAATGCCCTCACTTAGTAACCCCTGGCCGTCTATATGTCCCCATCAGTCTGCTGTATCAGCCTTTTGTGTCTTTATTTCTAGAGAGAAATAAAGACATAAAAGGGTGAAGCGTTACTGTATAATAAATGGAACAGGGAACGAAGCTATCTGAGCTATCTTTTTGTATTCGTACCAATTGTTTTCTTATCCGAGGTCTGTTCATATCTCAAGTTATGCTATATTATGTGTTCTTTACGCACCTTCCATCGGGAGTCAGAGCAAATAGTAAAGCACAGATGTATCAGATTTATTAACGAGCAGAGCGTATGTGTTAGTAGCTGAGTTTACATGGTCCCTATTACAGTATACCGATTGGAATTGGGTTAAAAGCCCAACTCGAAAGAAAACACTCTCTCTGTCTGTCTGGCTGTCTGTCTGTCTGTCTGTCTCTTTCGTCCTTCATATCACAAGCCCCCTGTCTCTTTGCCTCACCACAACTCTCTCTCTCTCTTTTCACTCTATCACTGTGTCTCTGTCCCTTCTTTGCACAATGATAATCTACCGTTTCGCTCTATCTTCCCGTGGTGTCTTCTGCCTCGTGTTTGGGATGCTGTGTCCTCTCTGTGTGGCTGTTCCTTTGTTCCCTCTTTGTTCCCGTAACTGAGTTCAGTTCAATAAACTCCATTAGCAAACGTTGGCGCATGCCGACCTCATTGTGTATACTAGGATTTCATAAATGATGATGCACACTCAATATACTGTATCGTAACACTAACAGAACAGTCCTGTTTTCACCATACACATTTGTTAGTTCTTTGTTGCAGTGACTCTCCCCCCCCCATCCAGTCTCCCACACCGTCTCACACTTCTCCTAGAGACCTTCTAGGTTGGGGTAGTGTTGTGACTCACACTGTATTTCTCTATTCGTTTGTTCTGTCTTTCTAACGCTGCATTCACATGGAACGGTTGTTTTTCCTCTCTCTGTCTGTCTGTCTGTGCTGCCATCCACCCTCCAGCATCCTTCTACTGTATCTTTCCTTCATTTCTCTAAATCTTTGGTTATTTCTTGCCTCTCTCTCTCTCTCTCTATCTCTCTCTCTCTCTCTCTCTCGCTCTCTCTCTCTCTCTCTCCCCCTCCTTCTCTCTCTCTCTTGCTCTCTTTCTCTCTCCCTCCTTCTCTCTCTCTCTCTCTCTCTCTCTCTCTCTCTCTCTCTCTCTCGCTCTTTCCCTCTTTCTGTCTTCCTCTCTCTCTCCCTCTCTCTCTTGCTCTCTCCCATTTTCTCTTGCGCTTTTGATCTCTCTCTCTCTCTCTCTCTCTCTCTCGCTCTCTCTCTCTCTCACAGTCAATCCCCATCCTTCTCCAGAGGCCTCATTTATGTGAAAAAGTGTTCTTTGACTTTATCTTAGATTCTATTGTACAATTTCAAATAATGGGATAAAGAAGAAATGAGATTAAAAAGATTAGTAATAATACTAATAATACATATTATATGGAAAATAATATCCATATTTCATACGGTTTATGTTTTGATATACATATCCTCAGGGTGATTTTTTATAAACCACAAAGCTTTGCATTGGATGTGGTCACAAAGCTGCTGAATGCTTCCATGTGCTGTCTTCTGTGTCCTGTAGTATCTAACCTGTCTGTTGGTGCTGCTGTTCTGAATTCTGCCTCAGTTCCCCGCAGAGGGTTGTATTTTTAGACCCAAACGGTTATGCTTAGTTGTGAGGTTAGCGATGATGCAGTTCAAGTATTAGGTTAGAAAAGGTTATCCACGGTATTTCGTAAAATATGAATGTCTGCCAGATTGCCCCCTGGTGTCTGAATAACAATTGCTGTCAGGAGTGTTCTTATTTTTTAGAGCCACAGAATACAATTCCTGCCAACTAAGTATAGAAAATAAATGTAAACCTCCGTAGCAGATGCTGATATGTATTATATCCTGTACATGATGTCCATACAATGGTACCGCAGACTCACGGTGTTCCGGACAGAATCGGACGAGCCTCCAACGAGAACCAAACGAAGCTACGGTTAATGTGATTGCATCACAGTTGCCAGAAATGTCTTTGCAACATTTTCAGTTTTGATTGATATGCTGTTGGACCAGTAGTATTTGTTGAGTTATAGAACATTGACCACTTCCACCACTGTACGGAACACCAAAACCTGCTCACGGAGGTCCGTTCTTGTATGCTAACGCTGTAACGGTTTATTCTCTCCTCCAGGTACCTCACTTTCCAACTCTTTATCCAACATATTTTAACATGTTTTGCTACCAAATGGAAACATAAAACACTTGCATGATACTTGTACTATATTATAATAATTTGTTTGATTTAATTTAATACATATTTATTGATTTTGGAGCCAAGGAAAAGTGACATGACACTTTGAGTAAAAGTGGAAAACCACGAGTCTACAGTACCGAGCCTCTCTCTTCTCTCTGTCTTCACGAGCCAGATAGCGAGGAGGTGGGGGCCCTTCTCCATTGCTGCCTCCCCTCTCTGTGTTGCCGTGTGTCAGAGTGGC
This sequence comes from Speoplatyrhinus poulsoni, assembly GCA_025447795.1. NCBI lineage: Eukaryota > Metazoa > Chordata > Actinopteri > Percopsiformes > Amblyopsidae > Speoplatyrhinus > Speoplatyrhinus poulsoni. The sequence continues at coordinate 14,354 of JAOEGT010064410.1, forward strand.
CCTCCCTGCTGTGTGAGGCCCCGGGGCCCCAGCAGGGCGGCTGCGCCAGACACCGAGCCACTCAGTACTGTCTGGTCATCATGCTGCATTTATCCCTGCTGCATGGAGACAGGTGACGACACGCACGCACACACACACACACACACACACACACACACACACACTGATATTGTATGCGTGTCCCTTTATACACAACATATGTTACTGTCTGAATCTCCCCCTGGATGTATAACTTATTCATTACGCATGTGTAGTTTTCAAATAGATGAATGACGGTCAGACAGGATGATGGGTGATGTAGGCAAGCCAGAGGTGGAATCGTGTGTGCCCGCTAACCAAAAACAACCTTTAGCTGGCTGCTGATACTACTGTAAATGCTGGCTCTTGTATACATACATTTAAAGGACTAGAATAGTCATGCATGTTTATTAAGCAGCTTTATTTACTATTTAAACTGTATTAAGCCTTTTGCTAATACTGAAAAACAAACTTTCCACTATTCTAAAGGCAGATGAATGAATATTGAACCCAACATGCTTGTTGTTCTACACCTACTGTAGAACACAGTTGTGAATTACAGTATGTGGGCAGCATGTGCACTATAGTGGGACAGGGTCAGTCTGTCTGACTGTACACGGAAGGTATCTAACCCGCTGTGGCATCCCACCAAAACATGCATGTTGTTGGGGGTAATGGTAATGGCAGTAGGCTGCTGGTAGGCATTGTCCAACTGACAATGACAGTCAGTGTCCGTGAGCAACGCACTACATTTAGAAACAGGCTGTTGACAATGAGCCGTCCTCAAAAGAACACATTGCAGTTCCCCCACGTTGAGAAGCTCCGAGCAGCAGCAGCTGGCTTTAACAAACACGTCGGACCGACTCTTTCCCAGCTCCAGTGGCACTGGCTCAGTCCAAACTAAGGATTTACTGGAAAATACATATTTCATGACAGCAGAAATGGAGGGGGGAAGGGGGGGGGGGTGTCTATGGAAAGCCTAATCTGTCCTTCAGTGGAGCGCATGCTCTGTTTGTCACCACTGGAAGAGGATGAAAGCCTCCTCCTGCCTCTGTGTGTGGTCTCAGCAGGGTGAATGGGAGATTTACATAGCGTGGGAGGCATACTGGTGTGAGCCGCGTGGTGTGTGCGGATGTACTGTACGATGGAGGCCCTGCGTGTGTATGTGTACGGTGAAGTCGCTCTGTGAATGAAGGGGGACATGTTGCCACATTAGCAAACACTGCCGGAGATCCCCGTGGCCTTTCTGGCAAAGTTTGTATGCATGCATGGGCCACAACACACGGTTGTCTTAAGTGTGTGTGTGTGTGTGTAATGTATGTATATTAAAATAATAATAAACTTGAGTTATATAGCATTTCCAAAATACAGTTACAAACTGCTTTACATAAACAGTTAATATAGTGGCTGCAAGATAAGCTGTACTGCAGGCGCACGCACACACACACACACACACTTATATAGCTATACTGTACAGTATATCAGTTATCAGCCTCTCTTCAGCTTCATCTTCTTATTCTCTCTCTCAAATACATAGGCTAAATCGTCTGTCCAAGCACAAATTGATATTTACAGAGAAAATATGTGCCATGTCATTGCTGCACATGCTATGCTAGACCACTTCCTATGTACACACACACACACTCTCTCTCTCTCTCTCTCTCTCTCTCTCTCTCTCTCTCTCTCTCTCTCTCTCTCTGTGTATGTCCCTCGCCCAGGTTGCTCCCAGACCAGACGGTGTTCTCTGTTGTGGTGTGGCTGTTGTGTTCTGTCCAGCGGCAGGGCGACGGCCCCCTGCCTTGCTATGTGCTCAAGGCTGCCCTCTATCTGCTGGCTGTCACCCAGGACAAGAGCCCCAGCCTCGACTCGGTAACTTCATCGCAGCGCTTTGCACCATAAAAAAGAATACAGCTTCATTGTACTGCCTGATTTGTATTATTGAAACAAGTTGTTTTTGCAATGTGTGTGTATTTGTATGGTTGCCATGACGACATGGTGGCTTGAGAACTCTGTGACAACTCAGTGACAACAAACAGCTGTGGCCTAGCAACCAAAGGTTAAATGGCGGTGAAACAGTTTCACATGCAGGCTATTCACTTGGGTTTTGCAAAGTCTCTAGCTGTGTCTCAAATCGCATACTTCAACTAAGTGCACTCTGCACAGTATGTACTTGCGTAGTACGTACATTTGGAGAGGGTAGTATTTTCTCAAATCGAACACTCAAGTTGTGCACTTACCGGACATGAACGCAACACATTGGATTCTCACCCGCTAAAATAAAATATCTGCAGGCTTATTTTTAACTCACTTCTTCAAAAAGAACGCACATACATTTACTCATTTGTGGGCCCACATGCGATTTGGAAATGATTAAGTAGAAAGTGCTCCTCCCACGGGCTGATCAAAGGCTACCGACCGGTTCCGTGTGTTGATTTACATATTATTTATGTTGTGATATACATAGCTGATATAATATTGTGCTACATAATGACCCTTATATCACACTTACCTAAACAAAATAGTAATTAAAATGTCATGATTTGTGCTCTAACTTGACTGACAATAACAGTGTACATCCAGAATCAGAACAGATAAGAATACTATCTACATTACACTAATTAACTCTTACAAAAACGTTCTGTTGTCATAAGTAGAAATCCCAAAAGACAGCTTACTGTTCTGCATTAATTACCCACTTAATATAGCCTACTAAACAAACC
>JAOEGT010064421.1:0-17087 GCA_025447795.1 Speoplatyrhinus poulsoni
ACGGTATATGGATATATTTGCTTGCTATGAAAAGAAAAGTAAACAGACTGCTGTATGCTAAATGTACCATGCAGATCTATAAATTAGATGTGTAAGCAGAGCTTACACATGAAATTACAATTCTATCTAATACCAATATACTGTATAATAGTCTAAATAAAATAAAAAACACACTAATTATGACATTGGTGTTTTAGTAGCCTACCTGTGAGTCGGACATAGTTGACTTGGACGATGTGGAACCATTCAGGAGGGTTGAGGTCCGCCTGGCTTTCAGCCTCTCACTGACTGAGTCCTCATGCACGAGCAGGTGGGCGTGGCTCCAGAGGAACGGAGAAGAGGGGGTGGGTTTTTCAGTTTGTTGCTTTTCAAAAGCTTGCCTTCAGCTAGCTGGTGATTTGAACTCTGAGCTGGGGTAGGAGGAATGTCACCGCTAAGGTAACGGAGAATGATGGACTCCCTGTTTTTGTAAAGTTTGCCCTTATGGTCGAAACTGGGTTTTATCTTTAAGCAAATTATATCATGTGTTGTGACTCGGCTGATGGGTGGTGTGTTGTGTTTAAAAGCGGTGTGAAAGTATAGTACCTCTAAGGAGTCTTGTGTCATCCTGGAAATGATCATTGGTGAAACCTAAACATAGATATTTACATTCAAAAGTGTAAGAAAAGCATCAAATTATATATTTTGTCAAAAGGGGGACGAGCCTCTGGCATAAAGAGTGTTTATGCCTGGAAATTAATTCCAATTTCTTCCAGAATAATATGGGATGTGTAGCATAAAAACCCAAGGTAACATTTGTAAAGGTTTACTCTGAAATGTACGTTTTATTAACAGTATCAACATCACCGGCTGTCGACAGATGCCGTTCCAAGACATCCATCAGACATCGTGACTCACTTGTGTGTTACTGGACTAACCGAACGGTTTACAAAGATGTAATCCCCGTTTTTTCACAGTGGTTTTTACGCCAGGCTACAGCGCTGGATTTATCATCATCATCATCAGATGTGGCTTTGACGTCTTTATGCCACGTCTCCCATATTGTCACAGCGCCCTCGTGTGGCTCACGGGGGGGGGGGGGGTTCAGAGCATTACCTTGGCACAGGGCCACGGTACATGCCTCTAATTAGTAATGGCAGGGGGAACAGGAAGTCAGGCGGATCAGCGTAGTCACATCGGGGCTAATAACACGATGACAGTATCAAACTCATCCGATGTGACTGATGAGTTAATCAGAGGCGAGCGGAGGTCGCGGGGGGACGTGCCCACATGCGTTCATATCCATGCACGGCGATGCTTTAGGGAGTGGGGGTGGGTGCGGTTGAAAGCCTAGCGTGGCTCCATGCAGTGAACGGGATCGGAGGGATATGATAAATATGCCTGGTTTTTCATCATCGCATAACTGTGGACGTTTCTCACATAAACAATGAAATGCTTTCATTTTTCTGCTGATACTAAGAAAATGTGCACAGTTTTACCTGTCTGGATAGCCCATAATGCACCATCACAGCAAACATGGCTTAAATTAAAATTTATTGTCAAGCTACGATCACTGTATATGTATTTTATTTCCATTGTCTAGGGTTGTTCTGTATGCAACCATGTTGGACAAAGAAACATACAATTTCCTTTAAGCTTTTAACATTAAGTATGCCTACTCTTAGGCTGAAGTACTGACATGACTCATGTCCTTTTTATATTGGTTAAAGAAATCCTGAGTGACACACTAGTTCCCTTTCAGGAAACCCAAAGACCTTACCGTCTTTGAAGACTAAACAGGGCTCTCTGAAGCTTTATTAAAGGTGGACTTGGCAACTTTAGAGGATTGAGAACTGTGCAGACCGAGAGTGCTCCATGTCAGATGCAGGAATAGGGTTTGCCTGCCAGTCATATATCAGGTTGTGACTGATTTACAAGGACAGGAAACGCCTACATGCGTCTGATTCGTTAAATCAGACGAGGAGCTAAATATCTATCTAAAGTGATAACTATAACGAATAAAATCCAAACTTTCTTTGCTAATTAAAGAGAGAATCATTAAGGATCCCTTACATACATAACAAACGACAGTTGTTAGCGCTATTCTATGTAGCGTGATATTGTTATCGACCCTGGTTATGCCACGGGACAAAATGCGTGACAGAAAAACCAAACACATCACAACAAACACAGGTCATGGAGCGGAGAGATGTGGACGACAACAGCCACAGTGCTTGAACACAAACGTGAGGTCAACGAGAGACTGGGGTGAGCGCTTACTTCCTGTCGGGATCAGGTCCCTGTCTGGAATGAAGAGTTTATACCCATAGTGCCTCTCCAGGACATCGGGGAGGATCTCCAGGGCGAAGCGCTCCTCGTCTCGCGTCTCCTGGCACCACCGGTCGGGGTCCATCTTGGTGTAGGACAGGTATGCGTCGTAGTCCTTGTTTTCTGAATGGTGGGGAAACAAGTTAAACAGGGATCACCCTCTTTGGCACTTTATAAAATGCTGCCCCCTCTGCTTGGAATGATGTACTACATGACTTACATCTGCCAGAACTGACTTACTTTTACAGGACCTGAAAATGGACAATGATTGTAATTGCCTTACAACTAACTGAATAGTTGACATTGCATGTTTAAAAGTTGTATGTAGATGTTTTGCGGTGCTCACTTGGTCAGGTCTCTCGTATAAGAGCTTCTGATCTCAACGAGTATTTTACCTGGTTAAGTATAAGGCTGTTCTGCTAGCTTCATGTATGTAGAATTAATTAAAACACACATTTGGTTTATTGACAGATAATGAGAAAGGGAGTCGTCACGTTTCTTTAGCATTCCGCCCTCTAGTGGGCAGAAACCAGTTGCTGCAGGATGACAAGAATAATTAGGTAAATTAGCAGATGATTTTACCAGACGTTGTACAGCGAGTACCAGAAAACTGTTAGTACATGGAAGCTGGTATACCATTTGTCATCCTGCTCAAAGTGGAAACCAACAAACCTGGCTAGGGGAAAGGCTAACAATTAGACTATCTTTCCAAAATGAAGTGTCACTGCTAATTTGATACTGACTGTAATCACTACAAATGTGAACAACGGATAAAGGGAAAGCAATAACATTTCAGAAAACATGTCTTAAACAGCAACACCTTCTGAAAGAAAATGCTCAAGATAAACTATTTTCTCAGGGAAAAATTGGATTACAGTTGTAGGTTTTACAGGGGATATAAAATCTTAAAAGGTATTGCTTCCAAGGTATTTACTCTAACATTTTCTCTTACTCCCCCTTGGTCGACAATCTCTTATATTAATAGACAGAGGTGCTGAGTCACCAGTTGTTCAGAACATACCCCCGTCAGATCTCTCCATCATGCTAATATATTTCTCTCTCTCTCTCTCTCTCTCTGCTGCCTGTGCCCGTCTTGGCGGTGCTTTTCATTACAGCTGCGTCCCTGTTGACAAATAGCTTGACCTTGCTAGCCTCGCGCCCCCGCCGCTACAAAACAAATTAGAACCCACGGCGTCCGCTGGCCCATGCTAACGGCCCGCCCGCTGCCAGACAGGCACGGCTCCATCACGGTGGCAGCGCTTGATGGATGGGTGATTTTTACAGAGGCGAGCAGGGCAGACCAAGGCTACCAAGGCGGCACGCGGCATCACGCTACATTTATAAAGAGCTTGAGTTGGTGGGTGGGACCCTCCTGCCTTACATTTCCAAGCAGGACGGGGGTACGGGGAAACCGACGTGGAGCATCGTATGAAGACCGCTGTTAGTTTTGTGTTTTATCCCAGGCCTGACAAAAAGGGGGGCTCTGGAGGGTTCACGTCGTGACTCACTGAGCTCGATCCCCCAGCACACCAAAAACAGAACAAACTGACAGTTTCTCCCTCCAAGCGCTCACTCAGGCGGGACAATTAAAAGGAGACACGGTTGTGGTTTGGCGCCGACTTCTCGCACCCCCTTGCTCTTTTTGAGCTCCCTTCCGTCGCCGCGGGTGCTTTTGTCAAAGCAAAGCTCGACTCCTCCTGGAGGCACAACACAGCCATAGGTAATAGCTTCCATTGAAAAAACCTGATGTAGTTGTTAAGTTAAGCGGTGCTGGGACCACGGGGAACCTCAGAGTTAAAAACCAAAATACTGTGAAAAGGCTACAAAGAGTAGCAAGGTACCAATAATTACACTGTGTTCTCTCTAAAACAGTTTAGCATCCACACTTAGCAAGGTACCTGGAACTGTACCATGTGTATTTACACTGTGGGGCAACATGCTGGTCGCTGGTTCGATCCCAGCTAACTCCTCACCAAGTGTCGAGGTGTCCTTGAGCAAGACACCTAACCCTAACTGCTCCCGGTGGTTGGCCATGCCTTGCATGGCAGCAACCATTGGTGTGTGAACTGGTGAATCTGAGGCAATCTTGTACTTTGAGTGGCTGGAAGGTTGGAAAAGCTCTATATAAATGCAGTCCATTTACCATTTCTCCTTGCTCTCTAACACCCACATTTTGCCCCTCCAAGCTAATATGGATGTTCAAAGAACTCATCCCAGCCCGGTCGGCGAAGACTCTCATTACGAGGAATCAAATTAGAACTTGTTTCTTGTCTCAGTTTGATGCCTTCTCCACCTGGGATTCATCAACAGCGCCATTCGCGGGGCCGTAATCACTAGGGATTATTCTTGTCTTTGCTTTTAATTTGTTTATGGAGGGGTGTCAGAAGGACATATTCTCCTCTCTTGTGCTCCACTGCTGTGGTAGCTTGAGGTCTAATGTTCATCTTAGGACTGTCTGTAACAGCAAAGGGCCCAGATGTATTCTGGGTAAATGGATGCACATTAAGTGGTCTTGTGTGACGTTTTATCCTACGGGGCGAGTCACTGCATAGCTCTTACCTCACCTTTAAATATATATTTTAAGTAATTTCAACCTCAATCATATGGAATGCCATTTAGGTCAATGTATAAAAATATTTAAAAAATATGTAAATAAATAAATATGCCTACAAAATAAATGTTTCTATTAAATACATCTACAGTATACACTACAATAAATACTTTTTATTTTAAACTTTTAAAGGGGGAATTTATTTCATAATTCAACTTATGCATTTCAATGGGTTTTTATTTCATAATGCCACATTTATTTCAAGGCACTCTTTCAATGACTAATGTAAGGATGTATTAATTTGATATTGACATAAATGGCATTCCATACAATGAAGGCTATGTCTCATACATAAACATAACAAAAATGCTTGACATGACATCTACATCAATTAAATTCAATACATGTTTCCTTATAAGGTGGTGTGACATTGTGCTGAGCTCTAAACTAACTGTCAGTAAATTAGCTTCTACCTTGAACCCTGCGAGCCTGCCGTCCTATAAGATCTGAGGGAAGGGGCTGGACATTGTGTGTCTGTATTCATGCCTCTTCTGCCCTCACAGTGTGTCAAAAAGTAAGAAATGTACTAAAGCGAAACAACAACAAAGAAACTACAAAGATAAAAACACAACAACTAAATGAAACAGTCTAACAGATTCATAATGTTTGTATGCATTACTCACCACCATCTACATCCTCGCTGCCAAAGTGCTTCCTGTAGAAGAGCATCATCTCGATCTTGTAGCACTTGTAGAGTGTCACCAGACAAATTAGCAGAAGCAAAATGGCTCCCAGACCCCCGGCCAGCTCTATCGTATACATCAACTCTGCTAGAAAGACATAAGCATACAAGGGTGTAAGGATATAAGCAGGCCAGGGCCTACTTTACCGACTGTTATTAGTCCATGCAGACTGTACTGCCAAAATGTACTGTCCAGGCGGGCGTTCTCGTTGAATGTGTGCACATAAAAATCGCAGTTATAAATGTAGCTAATTCCAAAGCTTTTTTGTATACAGAAATGGCCGACGCGTCCTTGTTGCATGCTTGGGATTGTGATTTCAAAGCACTGCCTTCTAAAATACCACATCTATGAACCAATTGATAAAACCAGACCATCAGGTCAACATTTACGTGCTTAACTCTAAAGTCATCAATCAGCCATAAGCACTATGAAAAGGCAGTGAGTTTACTGTATGCTGCAACAGAAATGAAAGCTACATTGTATGTTGTATGTTGTAAGATGAAGAAAAACATAATTGGGCACAGAGCTAATGTACCAGGCCAACATGGTGGTAACATCCCAATGTTGCATCATACAGAATGGGGCCCTCAACCACCATGCCAGCATAGGTCCTTACTCTAAAACAGGTCCTTACATCTTTCAAAATGTGTATATGTGGGCCAACACACTCATTATGTCAGGATAACCCTCCACCACAAGATTGTTTAATCACTGTCTTGTTAGAGAGGACATAGCCTGTGATGTGCTAAAGCCAGATCTAACTAGGCAAAGAAATTATGATTCGGGTTTTTTTTCTCACTGTAATTCATTATTTCTCACAAATGTTTTTGCTATATTCTATTTACTTATATGTTCTGTTCTAATTTTCACTGCAAAATATTGTCTGATTTTACATTGTGGAGAGAAATATCCTTTTTCAACATCAAAAGGAAAAGTGTTTTAGATTGAGCACAGCAGTGTCTAACTGGTTCAAACAGAATCTGATCATATGAACCGTGTGTGTGTGTCATTCTGTGACAAAATTGGGTTTTTACAAATGATTGTGTAGTTTTGAATGAATGTTTCATTTTGCAAAAGATCTGAGGTGTTCTGCTACTTTTGTACTTTTGTGTGTAGTGTTTTGACAAAATTTGCCCCGTTATCAAAATTGTGCTTATTAAGCAATCGAAAAAAAAATTAACTTCACTGTCCAAGACAAAGGACTAGGTCATTATCTGTGCTCTGGTAAGCAGCTTGTCTTCACAGTCAAGGCAACTGCAAACTCAATGCTTTCCAGCAGGATCACTCTGTTACAGTGCATTCTGGGACATTCTGCTCGACACGTTTCTCCTACGGTGCGGCGGTGGGCAACCTTCGCTGGACAACAGGATAAATGATAGACACACGCACAAGCGCGCGCACACACACACACTGCTCACACCGAGCAGGCTGTCCGACTGACAGCTCCCATGATGAAAGCATCATGTTCTGAGAAACTAACGAGCTGACGTCCAGCCTCAACCTTCAGCGGCACACACACACACACAAACACGTGCGTGCACACACACACACGTGCATGCACGTGCACACACACACACACACACACACTTGCGAATTCCGACAAAAAAATGAAAAGGAACCCTCTGTGATGAGCATGTTTGGAGACTAGTTTAAAGAAGCTTATTTACCTGTTTCGTTTATACATACTGCCACCTGGTGGCGCAGACAGATGTGCCACGCTGGTAAACAAGTGCAGACCTCCACTCCACTATACCTGCGGGTCTGCATGGCTAGAAACAGCTCGTTCTTTCCCTAATACAACTAGTTTATTCAAATATCTGTGCCAGCTGTTCCCAAGGCATTAGGCACCAGTGTAGGGGTGTAGTTACTGTATCTGTCTGCTAGGGAAGACTGCCTCCCCTCTCTCCCTCCCCAACACATACCTCCTATCCATTTCACTCTTATTTCTATTTCCCTGGGTGTGTGTGTGTGTGTGTGTGTGCGTGCGTGCGTGTGCCTAAAACCAAACAGTGGCCTTTGTTATGACAGTGAAGCTCAGATAAGATCCGTGCGACGCCCTACAAACCGCCCAGTGAGGTCAGAAGGTCACCATGGGTTCATATTATACTGAAGACTATAATTCTAGCAGTTTTTAGTATTTTTGTATTTTAGCAGCATCTAATCAAATGCTTTTTCCTGTTTTGACCAACGTTGCCATCAGAATTAATAGAAGACAGCATAGAAAAGTGTGTGCGCAGTACGTAAACATTAAACAATTTTGATAAACAGCTGCTTGTTTTGCAGTGCTACATGGGCTAATGCAAGTATTTCAAGATATGCCAAATTGTTCGATAGCGGTTATCTCTGATGCACGCTTTCGTTTGTCACGTGTCATGAATTAAAAGGCTCTTCTAGATTACAGAACACGGTAATACACTCCCATATTGTCTGTGATGTACATTGAATACCCTTAAATACTGAGCAGGGTTTGACTCAGAACTGTAAAACACTGCACTGTAAAAGCACCAACCTTTGCAGAGATAGTTGCAGTTAGTTTTGCCAAGTACAAGCCTTTTTTGGGGTTGATTTCTGCACGGTGAGATTGCCTTGAGTGATTGTATTGGAAACTTGCAGTGTGAGCCCAAAAGTACCGCGATAATGAAGATACGAATTGCCTACAAATCCTTCTATTTATTGTTCAAGTGCTTTGTGCATAATCACTAAATTTACTCCTAATTCCAAGAGGATAGTGGGGATATTAAAGCTTTTGTTTTACTGATTAATTTTGGTTGCTTAATGTTGACATAAGAATTCCTGTTTATTTTAGCGTGGCTCTCATTGTAAGTCACTGGATGAGTTTGTCTACTAAATGTGTCCAAGAAGCAAATCAATAAAGACCTAATGTGCACACACGACTTCTCCGACATGTCAGGATTTAATCTCTCATCTCGCAAACGCGCTACACTAAAGAACAAAGTCATCATTGATAAGCACGCTTCATCCTGCACCCCTGGCCTGTGTCACAGGCTTGTGTTATCACAAGTACAATTCCACATCAATTATCCCCACCTTGTCCAGTAGACACAGAGTAAGTGCTCCCCGAGCCATCCGCTGATAACTGATCACAGACAGGCCACCGTGTCAAGGCACCCACATAAGAACAAAATACAATAAATAAAACCGAAAAACAGACACAAATGCTGGTTGTTAAGATCTAAAGGTTGGTTAAGGTTGTATTTAAAAAGGCTAAAGTCAGGAGGCTTGGGGAACAGATGTACAAGTAAACCAACAGCCTTGGGAGCTGTTGAAATACAGCTAGCACACTATATAACACTAATGCAAACGCATGACATTCAGATGTTTCCATCGGTCCACACCAGTGCGGACAGAAACACAGAGGCACAGGTTAACGGCATGTAAACACGGGGTCTCTGGACCAATCTTTAGAGCGCTCCTAATTATTTAGACTCGACTGAAGCGTGAAACCTTTCGGGGGTATGGGGGGTGTCGGCTTCAAAGCCAGAAGCTCAGGAGAGAGAGAAATAACTTGTATGCAAATGTGCGTGCTGACAACTTCACACTGACACACATGTAAATGGCTACTAGCATACACATCCCACACTGCTTCCCCGAAGAAGAAGAAGAATCTGTTACGTAAGCGCTCTGAAAACAGTTGTTGCCCAATGAATATACACAGTGTGTGTGTGCAAAATGAATTATACATTGTATGCGCGCGTGTGCGTGTGAAACTAATTTCACAGTGTGTGTCAGTGTGTGTGTGAGAAACTAAATATCCAGTGTGCCTGCGAGTGTGTGTGTGTGTCAGTGTGTGTGTGTGTGTATGTATGTGTCAGTGTGTGCGTGTGTGTCTGTGTGTGTCTTTGTGTCTGTGTGTGTGTGTCAGCGTGTGTCTTTGTGTGTGTGTGTGTCAGTGTGTGTCTGTGTGTGTGTGTATGTGTCTTTGTGTGTGTGTGTATGTGTGTCTTTGTGTGTGTCTTTGTGTGTGTGTGTGTGTGTGTGTGTGTGTGTGTGTGTGCTGCCCTCACCTCTCCTGGTGAGCTGGACGTTGGCCTGGCGTCTGCCGTTGGCGTTCTCCACGTAGCAGGAGTAGTTGCCCAGGTCGCCCTCCTCCAGGGAGTCTATGGTGAGGGAGATGGACACCTCCTGTTCACCCAGGTGCTTCCTGATTGTCCTGCAGGGGACACACACACACTCACTCAGCAGGTGGCCTTTGCCCCTGAGCAAGGCAGCTTAATGGCTGCCATTGCCAGAACCAGCATCCACAAGGAGCTGTGGTTGAAAACGTCCAGCAGACTATCTAGCAGCACTTCCCAGTGTATAATACTACATATCCCATGAGGCCATGAGACAAGAGCAGCGTTTCAGCCACGGTTCAGCCACAACATCAGCTGTTTTGCAAGACATCTAATGAGGAGGTAAAAATAACTCTTTGGCAGATAATCTGTAGGGGCGTTAAAAAATATGATACACCCGAGTATAGCGATATTATGTTGTGTGATACTGTATCGATTCTACGCTATCGCACTTCGTTTTTCCACCTCAGCTGGTCGGCTGACAATGCCACCGTTACGAGGTCTCAAGACTCGCTCATCGAAGTATCCTTTTCTCCGTCTTGGTACCACAGTGGTGGAACGAGCTCTCAGCAACAGTCAGAACTGCGGAAACACTACCCATCTTCCGAAAGAGACTCAAGACACACCTCTTCACAATCCACCTTGGTACCTTGACTGGCGACCTCACCACCTCTTAGCACTCTCTCCTATCTAAGAGCGTCCTCTCTGAATCCCCGTTATAACTTCTCATGCTCTTACCTCTCTATATTTAAAAAAATAATAATAAAATAGAATGTAAGCACTTTATTAGCTAGGCCATTACCTATTGTGTTTTATATGGTTGATTACGTGGTAATAGGTATGATGACATAATGCTGCATTTGTTCTATTTTGAATATTGTTTGCTTATAATTGCTTGACCAGTCCAACCACTGACAAATGTACTACATGTAAGTTGCTTTGGATAAGCGTCTGCCAAATGCCGTAAATGTAAATGTAAATCTCTTAAGGGAGATGCCAGCCACCCTCTTGAGAAAACCCAATTCTTTCGGTGATCTAGTTCTTTCGGTCATGACCCTTCACATTCGGCTGCGAACCGATCCAGTGACTGCTGTATTTCACGGACCGATGATGCTATCATGACCACATCATTTATTTATTGCATTCATATGCATCACAAAAACATGATTGAAACACATGAGAGAGCAGGAAAACTCTGTGTAGCTTGCCTTTACCTATTTTTCAAGTGGTAACTAATATAGTATAAATATTTAAATAGTATAAATAAATATTTTAATAAAGAAACAAAACAGTAGGAAATTCACTAATGTATCACAGGTACAAACATCTGTTAAGAGCACACTCAACAGCAGAAGAGAGACCTTTTCCAAACAGGCAAGAGGCCAGAACGTACGCAAAGTGTCAACAGCACACACATACTGGCTGATAAAAGCACTCATCAACTAACGCCACAGGGAAACAATAAGTGTTTTAAACAGGACTCTTCCCTGCTGGGCTAGTCTATGATTAATGTGGCAGGTGCCCTTCCCCCCTCCCTAAATAATATCAGCAACTTCAAACACCTTTAAAAATAATAAATGAGAAGTGGCAATGCAAAAAAATATTTTTGAGTGATATTTGCGTACCGCTACACTGGTGTACCCAGACCCATAATGCACTTGGTGAAGAGGGTCTGGACACGCTCCACTAGAAAGTGTTTGCAGTCGCTGCCTCCTACTCAGTTCTATTCTCCAGAGTGTAGACCTCTGGTTTATTTTTAAACTATTGGAGCAGTCTTTAACCGTGTAGCGTTGCTACAACTGCTTAGATCGCCTCATCTAGCTCTACCACCATTTCTAAACGTGCTTGACTTCAAAGTCATCTTACTAGCCCACCCTGATTGGACCGCCATCCAGGGTGGCTGTGTGAACGCGAAAGCGACCAGGGTTTCCAGGCTATAATCTCAGCGAACATTGAGCTGAGAGCAGTTAGTCGGGCGGAGCCAGGCTAACATGCCACTGCTCGCCACGTAATACTTGGATGACCCAAAACAAACCAAAATCAAACCCCACTCTCTGTGATCAGCAGCTCCTGACCTGGTAACACAAAGTTATCCATGGAAAACTTTGTGTTATAAAAAAATTATCATAAATAAAAAAATGAAAATCCTGCAATTATCGTCGGCTGTTCCTCAGCGTACTGCAGCGATTTGGCATCTCCATAGAAACCATAGGGAGGGATAGGCAGAGGGATTTCAGCGCTGGCAGCAGAGCACAGTGGAGCATTATCAGAAGTGATCGCCCAGTGAAGCGCCTGCTTCATAAGGAGTAATTATGAAGTGAAAGCTTCTGAGCTAGCTCGCCGCAGAGATGCTCGCGTCTGTTGATGTGTTGCTAGGCAAATGCTGGTACAGTTACAATTACATAATGTGTGTGTGTGTATAATGAGGATTTCTGCTTTGTTTTTATTGCAGAGTTATTGTTAAGTTTCTGTATGCTGTGTGTGTGTGCCCGTGTGACAGAAAGGATGGTAGAGAGAGAGAGAGAGAGAGAGAGAGCCAAGAGTCGTGCACGAGAGACACTCGAGAACTGAACTGGCAGTGAGGCTGGACGGAGATGAAAGCACCACAAAGTCCTTAATGTTGTACACGACGTGCGCACGCACACACACACACACATTCTGTGATAATCAGAAAAAAATATATATAAGTATATACATGCTTACACTCATTCTAAAAAAAAAAAACATGACTAAATTATGTATTACATGATAATTCTACTTTTGGGTAGTTTTCATATTCCTCCCCTTGTAAACATACTAACATCTAGATGCTACCTGCAGACACTGGCTGGCAGGCACTGGCTCTGAGCTAACAGTCCGCTTAGCCACACAGGTCACAGAAGGTGTTGTGAGACATTATGGGATGGAAAGAACACAATAAGAACTATTTATCACACTGGAGAGGTCAAGAGGTGTCTAGTTTAGAGTGTGAGAGTGTGTGAACAAACTGCAATAGGTCTACATAGGCATATCAAATCAAATAAACAATAAACATATGATACATATACTGGCCTACTTATACAATGTGGCTAATAGTAAAGTTAATAAATAAATTACCCTGCATCGCTAATAAGCACAAAGAACACCTAGGCACCGGTTTAGCGTACACTAAAAGTGTCCGTGAGCGTGGAAATATAATAAACAATATTCAACATCTTGCACTGCAGATGCAACAATCAGGGCAAAACTACAGGGTCTAGTTATTCAGTGCAGAACTTTATGTAACGTGTTGTTAAACCTCTGCGGTGAAACATTGCCAACAGTGCCATTTCATGTATTGCAGGGAAACTCTTCGGGGAAAACTCCCTGTGTGAATAATTTCCATTTCAAAGCTATAAGCTGGTGCAGTTGATTTAATGGAGTGGTGGCGAGTAGCTTGAACGGGGGGGTGGGAGGGGTTGGGATAATACAATACAGGCTAACAGGAAGACGGCTTTATGGCTCACAAGATAACGCCGCTTACATACTGGATGCGTAGTTTCTCTACTCTGCGTTGGGTTTTTCTTGCGCAGAGCTACAATGCAACATTCCACATGACTTTCTGATTACAGTTGGAATCCACGGTGATGCTAGCAGGTCCCATGGAGACAGGTTAAGAGACATGGCTGTGGTCTTCCACAGAGCCTCTCAAAAACCCAAGCCCAACCAGTCACATGACACCGTTAAGCCACTAACATGAAACGACGGCCAAGGGCATTCACGGTTTGCTAACGAGCTCTCACCTGCGTCATCCTCTGAGTCATCACACAGCCACCAAACAAGTACACACCAAATGTGTATTTATTTGAAAGCACATGGCTGTTGTTCCTGTTCATCGAAAGCTGAGAGCTTGTTCCTTCAGATAAATGTGAGCCGAAACAATTCTCTGCACCGACATGCATCGCAGCGTATGTTTGTGTGAGTGTCTGTGTCTGTGTGTGTACACGGCATAGAACTGGACATCATTTGGCCCCAGACTGAAGCAGTTTGTCATTTCAAGGCAGTTAGCGCTTTTGCTAGCGGGTTCACTTGTTGGTGCCTTGGAGCACGTACGGTTTGTGCAGGCTATAGTTATGGCTGCACAACTGATGTGGTCATCCTATATCTACAATAGAGCAACCACATTTTCAGACCTCCAAACCGGGACCTTTACATTTTGTACCGCACGTTAATGCACTAGTTAGCACATGTATGCGCTTTTTGCACCATAGGCGATTTCATCAGGATGGGGGACAATTATTAGCACGATTAGCACACACCTGAAGTTGGCCCCCCATATGAAAAGAATGTTAATAAAAGCATTTCGATTAGTTTGTGCATCGTTTGTGCACACAAAACAAACATTTGTGCAACATTATCTAAGTGTTATTGAGCTTTTTTTTAATGTTAACAGATTACATCAACGTCCTCCGGTTTGTCTTGCGCTGGAATGCGGTGAATCGCTCACAGGCTTAATATGTCACTTTAAACTTGTTATTTCTCTAAAACAGTTTGCGCACACATTTTTATTTTGATATTTGAACCCCAAATACCTCCGCCCCCCAAATTGGACAAACATTGCCAACGCTAGGATAGTGTTGCATGGTGCGGTCTGCACCACATTGTTTGTGTTCCCATTTACAGAGCGAGGGCTGCGTGGTAACATCGGATTGTATTTTCAGCGTGCACACACTGGGTAGATGGTCTTACTTTATATCACTCTCCTGGACCCTCTCCTCGTCCAGATCTTCGATGAACTTCTCCCCCTTCATCCAGTAGATGAGTGGGCTGACGTCACCGCTGTAGCCAAAGAACGCCCGGCACGACAGGTTGATGGGACTTCCTGTGGGAGACAGGATACAGAATGGGAGGTCTAATTAGGCGAAGGAGACAGCAAGGGGGAACAGGAGGAAGAAAGGGGGTTGTAAAGATGGCTAGCTTCAGGGTTGTCTTTTTCATGGACGCACATTTATATTGTATGGTTGCCTTCGCCGGTTTCTGGACAAATCTAACCATCTCAAGGGCACAGCATGCTACAGCACACAGACAGACGCCTCCCACTGAGAAGGAAATGCCGTGCGTTAATAGGGCCGATGCTACACTAACAGACGGTCACCTTCTCTACTGTCCCGTAAACGATCCTTCAAAGATGCGTAAAAACTAAGAAAAAACATAATTATTGTCACCAGCTCCATCTTCAAAATATCAACAAGGTCAAACATATATTAGCCATCCACAGCCTGTGCTGTTCTGATGCAACATATTTGTGGGTGACAATGTACATATTTGGTGCTCCATCGATAGCTGACATCCAAAATAACGCTGACACAGACTTTTTTCTGAAACCCTTTACGCGCCACACAGTCCGTCTGCATGTTGGAAACAGCGTTCTCCTCTTTAAAACTCTCCAAGAGGAATCACCTCAGCCCAACCAGTCCTATAAGCCTCCCTCGGCGCCTCTTAAAACCCAACAACACTCTTAAGCATCAACTCGTTTACTCCAGTGTAAGTTCATAAAAGGGGTTCAATGGTTTCCTGTGTGGCGGAACCTGTTTGAATATTCAATCACACTTCAGATACACTGTTGACGCCACATTGTGCCTGGCTTAAGGATAGCCATTTGATGTAGTACACGTTTGGGGATATACAGTATATCAGCTCAAAAAAGCGAGGATCTGATTAATAAAAATACAAGGTCATATATATATATATACACACACTGTACAATATCTGTCCTTACTACTAATTACTAGCGGACTGTCAAACTCCAGTACTAACACCAATAATGTGGAAATTTTAACATTTCTGCTACGGCATCATATCTGCGTTGCCCTTAAAGAGCATGGAGAAACATTTCCTTCCGTCTTTGCTCGTTGTTCAGGTTCATTCTGATCACAAGGCTTATAAAGCTCAAGTACTTCCTCTGACACAGCCACGAGGGTTTGCCCCAAAACAGAAGAGATCAAACAACAAACAGCCATCAAGATGAAATACACCACCATTAAGACCAAAGGACTGTCTGAGGCCCTACAACGGAATCACTGAAAAGGCGAGCTACCGCCATTTGTACATTCGGCTGTTGGACGTGGGGGTTGGGTGAGGAGAGGGGAGAGGAGATTCCGCATCTCTTCATTAGCACTGCTCTCGCATTGACCCAGTGGCGCGAGCTCAAAGCCTGTTAGATTGGAGATAACGGTGGCGTATAATTGGGCGCTTGCTAGTTCAAAGATAATGGGAACTTTATTTTACAGAGACCCTCTCTAATTCTGCCCGCTAGCGCTGTTGAGACGCTACAGCTGGAGCATAACAGGAGCAATCTTTCGGAGAATAAACGAGGGTGTGAGCCGGCGGGCGGATTTGCGTTTCTGACCCCTCGGCTCGGCAGAAATATTGTCCCGAGTCGTGACAGATAGGGTTTGTACGTGTGAGTGTTTACTGCCGGTGTCACAAATCTGACTTCGTTTAGAGGCCCAAGGCCTGCACACACACACACACACACACACACACACACACAAATACAGGGCGCCCTACTCTCCAAATCCACCAGGGGTCTCTGTGGCGCTTGCAGAGGGAAAACAAACAGCATTTTGACGTGCAGACAGTAAAATGAAAAAGCAGTTCCTTTGTGTTCCACCTTTGATGTCAAGAGGCCTTCACCCGCGGATCAGAACGCTGCGTTGTCACGCCGACAGCTCCGGCTTTTTGCGCTGACAACAGCGTGTTCGTTAACGTTCTCCCGACGCTCCATCACGGGGTCGTCGCGCAAACACTGCAGTGCTCGTGCCACCTTAAAGGCGCCGTTAGTGCTGAACAGCTGGGACCGCACCGGCAACAAAGCCATTTTAGCTAACGTGCGTTGTAAATGTTTGACAACCCTGACGACGGTTACTGGTGTTTGATATCTTCCGCTACTGACAAAATGAGCTTTTCATAAAAGATGTAAATGTTCTACCGTGTTCTATTCGACTGTCCTGCAAAGACGACCCAACCAAATGTGTAAATGTATTTGAAATGCGGAGAAGCTCGCACACTCGAACGGGCGGGCTACATGCGCCCGCGAGCGCTAGCCGCTGCTAACTCGTACACGCAGGCTGGTGGGGGCGGGGGTGCAGATTCCCCCACAACACCCCCCTGGCCTCGAGTCAGAGGGGAGAAATAAGCCTCAATGCGATTGTCTGCCCTGCCTCTTGGCACTGCTCACTTATCTGTGCCTTGTCTCCCCCCCCCACCCCCACCCCCCACGCCGTCTCTTAGTCACAGCCGCGAGAGCATGGGAAGGAGGAGGGCATGCCAGCTGCCGAGAGACAGACTGCCATATTAGACCAGCGAGACAAAACAGAAGAGTGTGTAACCTGGTTAAAGGTGGACTCCTCATTGCGTTTAAAGTGACCCCCCCCCCCCCCTCCCCTGCCACCC
>JAOEGT010064431.1:0-17086 GCA_025447795.1 Speoplatyrhinus poulsoni
TACCATCAGACATGTGTCTACTATAGCATGCAGCTAACAGACATGTGTCTACTATAGCATGCTACCATCAGACGTGTCTACTATACCATACTACCATCAGACATGTGTCTACTATAGCATGCAGCTAACAGACAAGCAACTGAAGTGTGTAATAGCCATTCCTAAAGCTGTATGTTAAAACACGTTTATGTTGGCCCTCGCCTGTTCTAATGTGCTCCATTTTATCAATCTCTTTTTATAGCCGTGTGCCATCTTGGCCAGGTCTCCGTTGAAACAAACAGACCACATGACATCCAGGAGGCGTCGAAGGTGAAAATGAGACAATACCTGCGTGAGCGTCTGCACGTTGATGATGTTGACCAGCCTGAAGAGGAAGGAGAGCCTGTTCTCTACCCTGGCCATGTAGGAGAGCAGGCAGCACTCAGACAGCACCTCCACCACTGGGGGAGGGAAGCAACAGCAAAGCAAACGCACCCGGCATTGCATTAACAACCTCCTCATAGGAATCAGACCCGACTAAAATATTACAACAGCCTTTACAAAGGGCCCATATTATGCCGATATAAATGTTCACTAGGGGTGGGTATCACCAGAGACCTTTGTCAACATCGGTTTGTTCCATCTCACATAAATGTTATTGCTGCAAAATGTGATTGTCAAGCCGACTAACTAACATGAACATGTCAAATATTGTATACAGTTAAGTTAAATTCTCATGTGTAATTTATATAATGATATTGCGACACTTGTACTGTCCATGTATTGATAAAGTATCGCCATGGGAAATATCGCGATACTATGCAGTATCGATTGTTCGAATGTTCACCCTTGCACATTTAAGCAGCTATGCATTTGTTATACAATATACAATATTTCAATGTATTTGTGCCATACTGCCTGGACAGAATAACTGTACAATATAATTGCTATAAACCACTACAAATATATATTTTAAATATAGTTCCAAATTTAAAACAGGAAAAGAGGACGCCCAATAAACTTTAAAAGGGTGTAAACCTTGCCCGCTTATACCTTTGACATCCTCAGTCTGGCTCTCGAAGCGGTCCAGGGAGAGGACGATACAACGCACTAGCATATTGGAGTCCACCAGGGAACTGTTTATCTGCGTCAGAAAAGTCTGAAACTTGGGAGCAAAATGAACACGTTACACCACACACACTTTTCTAGAGATCAATTACCAGGACATTTCAAGACATCTCTCACACACATTTTTCTAGAGATACTTTTCCAGGACATTTCACACACACAATAGTCTAGAGCAGAGGTCATGCATGCTATAAGTGTGATAGATGCTTGTTTTGATGTTTTGCAGCGACAGTAGTAGGCTACTATATTAAAATGTTCTGTGTTTCAGTTAAACCTCCTCTCTCCCTGCTTCCCTTCCCTTTACACTGGATTATCTAGTCTTTTCTTGTCTGCCCTTAAAATTACAATATTAGTTTATCGCGATAATTTCTAGGAGCATATATGGACCAACAAAAAAACAGGCCTACCTGTGTGGACTACTTACAGGTAACGTGAGGGTGTGTTCGGTGTTTCCACAATAAAATAGAGAGCAGCCAAAATACTCTCAAACTCCCACAAACATGTCAACGTTAACATGCTAATGATCTCAATGATGTTATCCATTTTGGGGAGCTCTGATAGCTAGCCTAGTAGTCAAGTGTTACAGGACACCTGATCTAGGCTAGAATAGAGGGACGTAGGGGGTCGAGTCTCTACCTTCTCGTCCGTGTTGACGTATTTGTTGAACCTCTTGAAGGCATCGATGTTGAACTTCATGAGCTCCCCGAGCAGATCGAAGTAGCTCTGGAGGACATCACGGGACTGGCAGCCGCTATCGATGATGCAGAACAATATGTGCTGCATAGGGAGAAAAGAAAGGAGGTGGGGGTTGGGGGCGAGGATATGATGCAGTGGTGGAATTCATGACAACAAGCGCTCTTCACCTCCAGCAGTCCCCTCTTCAGAAGGAACATCTGGTCTGCGTAGGACGTGGCTCCTCTTAGGAAACTCTCCACAGCTCTCGCCTGCCAGAATCTGAAGGAACAGCAAGACAAGTCTCAACAACAGAAGACTCTCCCCCAGGGTACCACAGAGACAGCGGCCCGCTGCCTCCCCTAGTGGACAAACGGCGCCTTAACAGCCAGACTAAAAGAACAACCACAGAAAGACACGTCTCAACAACAGAAGACTCTCCCCCTGGGTACCACCAGAGACAGAGCGGCCCGCTGCTGCCCCTAGTGGACAAACGGCGCCTTAACAGCCAGGCCTGCTAGACTAAAACAACAGAAGACTCCCTGGGTACCCCTACAGAGAAAGAGCGGCCCCCACAGGCAGGCTTACCTAAAGGTGGAGTCTGGAGGCTCCCTTTTCATGACGGCCAGGAGGCGGGTGAGCAGACCCTTCTTGCCCTCGCACACCAGGCTGCGGTCGGTGTTCAACAGGGCCTCCACCTCCGGAATGTTGGCCTTCATGGAGATGGCACTGAGTTCGTTCAGCTCCTGGATGTTCAGCAGCAGGTATTTGTTCCTGTGGGGGGGGGGCGGAGAAGAGAGAGAGAGAGGGAAGGAGTTCTTGAGGGGTTTCTGCACATCATTCAAATGCAAAAAATACAACTAAGTGTTACACAAGATCACACAGAAGAGTAGCGCTTACTCGTGGTGATCGCTGAAACTCTGCAGTAACCGTAGAAACTGTATTTTGAAGGATACTTCCTACGGAGAGGAAGAAGAGTATGAATAGCGGTGTAGAGCCTTCTTTTAAAAAGCACAGACGCACACATGGACACACGCACAGACATGCATGCATGCATGCACGCACGCACGCACACAGATACGCGCACGCACGCACGCACACACACACGTGCTTCCAGCCACCAGAAGCGTAGCCTGAGCAAGGGTCGTACAGGGCTGCAGTCGCAGGTCTCATTGTGGCTGTGCACCACGTGACTAGGGGCGGTGTGCTTCCTCCAGATCAGCTTGTCGAACAGGTTGTTCAGCCCAGGGATGAGATGGAACTCCGCAAGCATCTTGTGGACCTGCAGCCAGGTCACAGTTACATCATGTTTGCATTTATTCTAATGCAAACATTTGCATGAAGCTGCCACATCTTATATAACAGGTAAAAATATGTCATTTGTTTATCGCAATTAACTACATAGAGTGTGCAATTAATAGAGATTACATCCCCCCCCCCCCTTCCCACATCAACTGATAGCCCAACTTTAAATATAAACAAAAATACTTAAATTAGTAATTTGCGCACTGCACTCCACGTCTCACCGAAATTACGATACAGCCTTGTGCGTGACAATGCTAACAGCCAATGAAATCTTCCCACATGCTGAAAGTGCTGTTGTGCTTACAGGGGTGTATGTATAAGAGTTGTTTACGTGACGTACAGGGCGTGTATGTATCACATGACGTAGTGCTGATGGACGGCAGAGGCGGAGACACCACACACACACACACACACACACGTTACCTGGTTCCTCTGGCGACCCATGAGCAACACACACAGCACGTAGAGCACCTCCACCTTGTACATGATCTCATGGACGATCTTCATGGAGTGGGGCAGGCGTGTCCTGAGAGGGCTGGTGGTCAGGGAGCTCTCGTCCGACGACTCTGGAAGAGAGAGAAATGGTCTGCTCCCAATTTAGTAGACAGCGAAAATAGTAGCACATTTAGATATTGTTTACTTTTGATTATGCATATACATTAAATATTAGGGAACATGCAGGTGGTATTAACGGCTATTAAGGCGGCTACTAAGTAGAAATGCACTAGTTGACCGGCATCGGACGGTTTTCAGCTTGACCGGCATTATTGTCAGCCAGCTGGTGTGTCTAAAATATAGCAGATACCTTACCGATGGAATAGGCCTATATTTACATTGTTCATGTTCACTTGGGCCTTAGTTTAATATAGAGACTGATAGCTAGCTGCCATGGCAGTTAATGCACACGACTATACAGTCATGTGAAGCATACCCTCTTTAAAGTCTATGTTTTTACATATCAGGACATAACAATCTTCTGTTCTTTAGCAGGTCTAAAACTTAGGTAAATACAACCTCAGAGGAACAACAACACATGACACATTAGACCATGTCAGGATTTATTTAACAAACTAAATTGAGATGCCATGAAGTACACCCTTACTGATTCCATAGGAATTAAAATGCTAAGTAGCAGACAGATGCTGCTAATCAAATGTCCTTGTGTGTGTGACCGTTTTAGCAGTGTGCTGATCTGGAGCCTTCAGGTGTGTGTTAACACAATGCCATGGAGGAATCAGCAATGACCTTAGAGGAGCAATTCTTGCTGCCCATCCATCTGGGAAGGGTATAAGGCCATTACAAACATTCTGCAAGAATGACTGACCATACCTCTAAGTTAATAACCAGGCTGCTAATTAGGCTGTTACACAGGCTGCTGCTAACCAGGCTGTTACACAGGCTGCTAACAAGGCTTCTAACAAAGCAACTAACGAGGCTACCAAGGAGGCTGTTAATTAAAGGAGCCTGACCCGTGCTGCTCTGCTCCGCCTCCTCGCTGGCCATCTGCATGAGCGTGTCCAGCACCATGGCGTTGTCCAGCCACGTGTACCAGTCCCCCAGCTCCTGCAGGAAGCTGGATGCCCCCGTGGCCTCCGACACCTTCCGGGTGGCCAGCTTGCACAGCCTCTCGATGAAGTCTGGGATGTTGAGCAGCGTGACTGGAGGAGGGGGAACAGACATGTGGTTGTGGGTGGGGGTAGGCGGCCAATGAAAGTGCTGTCGAGCTTAGGTATATGTATCAGATGTTCAGAGTTACTTATGTGATGTAGTGCTGATAGACGGCTGAGACTAACAAGGCCCTATCTAAATGAATGAAGGGAGGAGGGAGACATAACTGCACTTTCAATGGTCACTGAGACATGAAAACTGCATGTATACTGTACAATCACCAGTCAAATATGTTACAAACTGCTGTAAAACTTGTGACTTTGCCCCACAATTAGGTTTACACAGGTTATACTACCACACATGGGCAAGAAAATTAAGTGCTTGATTCTCAAATTTTGTCCCCTCCCCGAAATGCTGGAATGGGGAGGGGGGCATATAAAGTGGGGGGTCTGGGGGCCACCCCAAAATCTATTTGAGAATCAAACTCTTTATTTTCTAGATTCTGGTGAATTCTTATGGAATTTTTTTTGCCTTTTCTGCATCAATTTATGGTGGAAAATGTCTATTTATTTAAAAGGGGGAAGACAATAGGCATGCGACATATTCATGTCAGTGATTCATTAATTGCAATTATTTACCCCTGGACATTAATAGCTCATATGCAAAACATCTGTATTTTGGGATGGTATAGGCTAAACTATAGCTGACAATAGGTCTACTACACATTTTGGTCATAACCAATTAAAACATTGATTAAATCTACTGGAGAAAGAGAGTCGTCCGCGGGATCAGTTGTTTATCAGAAAATCCTTTATGGGCAGGACACTTTGTCACACAGGCATAGACAAGTTCAGGAGCACTGCCTTCATAGCCATTAGCTAATTATTTTATAAAATCCATTTAATGCAAATATGTTACATTTATATTTTATCTTTTTTGTGTGCGACATAATTACAGCATACTCGGGCAAAGTATGTCAGTTACCGTACGTGATCCTCCTCAAGTCATAATGTACATGACATTATGCAAAATAAATATTAAGATTCATAACACGTATCCCATAGATGTGACTAGTTATTTCCATGATTTACATTTCTTTCACTACCAATTGTGAGTTAACTACTGGCACTCACTAAATGACCATATTATGTTGGCTAACATTAAGGTAGCTAACATTAGCTTGAAACAATAATTCCTCATAGCTATTGGCTACGTCGAGCAGACAACAATCAACATTTACACTTTTATCTCAGCGCAAGTTTACATTTTTTCCAGTCACAAAACTATTGTAAATTGGACAGAGAGTGTTAACCTTTCCACAACGCACAGTCAAAAAGGTAAGGTAAACCGGGTATGTGTGTGTCGACGGCAAGTCAGAAAGCATCGTACAGACACAGGACATCGTACTGGATACTCGGTGAATGTGTTATTCTTTAAACTAAACTGTAAATAAAAAATAAGAAAAATCAGGTCTCCGCACTTTATCAGATCTTGTAAATGAAGCTAAACGCGCTATATAAATGCAACCCATGCACATTACATCCTTTATTTAAGGGTGGCCCTCAAGGCCCCGGGCACCACGACCTACCCTGGTTGACCTCGGCCCGTGAGGGACTGGCGTTGTGCTTCTGCTGGGCGTTCTTGGCCAGCAGCGTGTGCTTGTCGTCGTTGCCCAGGTCGGGCTCCGAGATAGTGACGGAGAGGATGCGGCAGAAGTTGGCCAGCTGCTGCTGGTCGAAGCTCTGGACCAGGCCACACAGGTTGGGGATGGCCTCCAGGTGGATCATCTCCTGAACATGAACACACAAACACAGATTGGGTAAGGCCTCCAGGTGGACCATCTCCTGAACACAGAGACACACACACACACACACACACGTTGGGTAAGGCCTCCAGGTGGATCATCTCCTGAACACAGACACACACACACACAGGTTGGGTAAGGCCTGCAGGTGGATCATCTCCTGAACATGAACACGCACAGAGGTTGGGGATGGCCTCCAGCTGGATCATCATGTTTAGGAGAGCGTCCACGTACTGTAACAATCTCCCAAACATGTGAACTGCGTCACCCTCATTCTAAAATACCATGAAGTTTCTGCTGCTTATCAGAGGGTAATTCACAGCCAGCCTATACCGCGTTGTGTCATGCACGCTATAAGACAAGTGTGTTGGACGCTTGTTATGGTAGCTTGCCTCGTGAAGCAAACCTAAAATTGTTAACGTTAAGAAACTAATAAAAAAAAAAAAAGCGAATAAAACAAATTAGGACGTATGCAGTCGTTAGGAACAACGCCTATCACCAGGCAGTCGCTGTCTGCTCTGTGTGTGTCTGTAGCGCTGTCTGCGATCAGTCAGACAAGAGCACTAGAGCAGCGCAACATGGCTTTACTGTCTTATGTCAGCAATATTATATGCATTATTGGTCTGAAAAATGATTGAGGCTGGGTTCATATATCGCACGATAAGGCCTACGCACAGAAACACATGCACATACACAAACACACAGACAATCCTAAGGGATAATCAGTGAGAGAAGAGCAAGACAACTCTGTATTTTCTGCATGATGTGCAAGCTGCCCTCTCAGGATCAATGAAGGAGTGTTGAAGAGGTTTACAAAACAAGTAAAGCAAGCTTAGTAACAAACACTTGCCGTAAAGGATACTGGCACACGGCTCACAGACAGACACCGAGTGGTCCTTGATGAACGCAGCCATGTAAACAAGGGCCCTGGACATTTCATATTCATCCTGACCTTTTTGACTCCCAGGATATCTTCAATTAAGGTGGCAGTCTGCAGGAAGGTCTTCTTGTTGGTCATCAGGGTGAAGAGGTACAGGACAAAATCATCCCTCGATGCCAAATTCTTAGTCACGCCTTCCGTCTGAGGAGCAAATGAGGAGAAGATCGGCACGTTAGTCTGGCTGCTTGGCTAGGATGTTGCGAGCCATAACCAGTATTGAGGGTAGCGTGTTATATAAATAACGCATTACGTAATTTTACTACTAAAGTTAGTAACGGAGTAGTAGAACCAAGTCTTTGACATTCAGTAATGTTATTTCTTTAAGTAACGTGAGTTATTGGTCACAGTCCGTGAATTTAACGATCGGCTAAAGCCTAGATGCAACGTCAGTTTCTGCGGCTTGGGCACGCTGTGTTTTCCTTTGATCTACGCTGCGACTGGGACACTACAAGCTAGACTGCTATGTTTAGCTGGACCTATATAGAGGAGGTGAAGAGCTTTTGGGAATCTAGGAAGAGACAATAGTGGTCTTGGATTGTCTTTTCCTAATTGAGAATACAAATTCAGGCCGATTACAATGTTTGGCAACATATTCTGAATCTGTAGACACTGACACCAGATTTTTGGTTCTGGAGCCGCCTTAGTTTCCGTTTGTAGTTCAAGTAGTATAAAAAAATAATAATCGGAAGACAGTGGCCCAAATGCAATCCAAAAAAAAAAATCTAAATGATATGCATTAATATGGCTACCTGTTAATGAAGATAAGCCAAACTCAACACCATTCTCACATTGAAAGTCGGACAGAAAATTATCAGTGGAAGGAAGATAAACTAGCGCAAAAGAGAGCATCTCGATATTTATAAAAACCAAACCGCACCCCCTTATTCTGCAATTGTGAAGCCCACTGACAAACTTTCTGTAAATGTGTGTGCATTCGTATGAAGGCAAGGTAGATTTGCTGGACCAATAGCGGAAGAGAAGAGGCCCTGATTGGTCAGAATCGTCAGACGCAGTGAAAGTTTCATTCAGTCGAGTTAACAGAGGCAGAAGCTATGGACCGGACCGTACGTTCTCGCAACGCATTTCGTTCCCTGACAGCCCACAGACGTCTATGGTATTTCCAACCAATTACGCTCAATTCATAGCTCCATAAGTCCTACCTACAACTCATATAAAGAGATACTTACACATACACAGCAGTTGTAAAGGACACTGAGACAGTCCTTGACCAAGTCATCGTTCACTATGGGAGCAGAACACAAACGGTATGTAAATGATGATTCTGCACCAGGTACACAGACGGATTATTGCCACATATCGGTCACTTACTCTTAGGCTTCTTCTTCTGTACGGTGAGGGTGGGCCTCATTAGGATCTCCACCAGCAGCTTTGGAGCAAAGGGAAGAGATCATTCATATTGTAATAACTGCATCGGGTTAGAACAACAACTATCAATGCATTGGAAGGTTATAATCCCCCTGAGATAAACCAGCTCGAGGGTCCAAAAACTGTGTGCGTCTTACGTCTACGCCGCCGAAGAGGTCAAAGGTGTACGTGTTTGGAAAGGTGGACTCCTGAGCAGTCTTCCTGTCCTCTGTGACGAAAGACATGGCCTCCATGGAGAGCTGTGATAGCAGCGCCTGATGCAAACCACAGAACAGTCGTGAGCATCTTACAAGCAGAATATTGTGTGCATGAAAACATAATCACTGTCAACATCTCTCTTGTGAACGCAGAGAAGCACTAAAACTAAAATCTCCTCTTGTAGTCGTGTCTCAGCGCCGCAGGGTGGGTGTGTTGGTAACGTCTATACTGTCAAGGTATTGGCGATCTTTACAACTATAGTATCTATGTACAAAAAAACTATTTTATCATCTGCTTAGAACACCGATTTGTGATCTTAGCAGGACAACCTTTGACATTAGTAGCTGTGGGCCTGTCGCCCACGCACAGTCAAACGCAAATTATTTGTTACACACAACCATTGAAACAGTTTAGAAAAGGGCATGCACTTGAAAAATAAATACTTGGAAGATGATTGGATGAAGTGACGGTAATCTTCTATCGCTATCGGTTAACGTCACACACAAACTACGCCCGTAGCTGCCAGCACAACACCGACCGGTCAGAGACACAGCGGATCATACTCAAGCGGAACTATTTCAATATGCGAGACTGAAACGTGCTGCGAAGTCAAACTGAAGTTCGCGTGAGCAGGATCATCTCACGAGCCCAGCGCAATGCCAGGCTATGCTGCCTTGAGCAGAGGGCGGGGTGTTGGGGTTACCTTAAGCACAGTGTGGCCATACGAAAGGTCGCTGTAGGGCTGACTGCCCTCATACAGCTTCTTCAAGAGGCTGGGGATGCCATTCCACTTGGCCCGTTTGTCTCTCTCCTTCAGCAAGATTCCCGGGAGCTTTGCATGTACACACACACACACAGAGCACAACACATGCAGATGAAGAAATGGCAGTTCTAAATGCTAATACATCTATTTTGAGTGTCATCATTTCACCTGCCTTAGAATTTTTGCTGGAAAAAAAAAAGAACAAATGTTCTAGTTTCTGTTTAACGTGTTTGAAAATACTTGTCTGCTATGTTCGTAGCGCCTAAATGGCCACACACAATTTCATTAATTAAAACAGTTACTTTAAGATGTGGTAATAATATAATGATATAATCTCGAATACATTTAAACATGAAAACTACGCCATGGAATATGTAAACACCGACATTACAATGATTACATTTCGATGACGAGCAGTTGTCAATAACCCTGTGTTAACAGTTAAAACTAATATAAATACATGAACTAAACAAAAAGTGAAATGTTTAAAACCACCTACACACAACAAAACAAAACGTTTAAATGTACACAAAATAACATCTGCTGCGGACGGTGTTTCCATGTTTGGAAGAGTTATTGTGGTTCTGGTGTGGTTACGTAATCACCTGAGCTTCCCTGCTGTCTTACAACCAGCCAGCTAGCTAAGGGAAGCTAGCAGACTCGCTTGCTAACAGTAGGGCATGTTGTTGCACCATAACTTCACGTCCCCCTTCTTTGACGCACAGGGTTACCCTTTGTTCGCCTTCATTTGGGTTGTTACCATGCATTACCAGGGGCGTAACAACGTTTCAGTGGAAGACATTTAGCTACACAATATCACCATCCTGTGTTAGCCTAGCTTACTAATAGCGAGCTAGCGGAGCAAACAACAAAAGGCATATCAGCAGCGGAGTTAACTGCTGCTGGACACTTGTAGCCACAGCCAAACGCCTTTATCTTCCGAACTCTAGTCGAAAGCTGGGCGCATCGTTCCTCCTGCATGTGAGTACGTAAAAGCTAGCCCTTGGTTTAGAGTCCAGCAACTTTGCATTTGCCTTTTTTGCAACAACGACACGTCGGATCTATTTACCTGCGTACCCCGGCTGAAACCATGTCCTGTAACTCGACTCGCCGTAAGTCTGGTGACAATATTGCCATTACAAGGTCTTCGTTTTCCTCCAACCCACGGGAATTCGGACCCTTGATGCGTCGCCATTATTTCTTCTAGTCCTTAAACTGAAACTGTTCCAGGCAGGAAGTGGACGGGTTGATGAAACGTTCTGTTGAAATTACCGCCATCTACTGGCAGAACCTCGTATTTGCGCGCTGCTTGTTTAAGACAGGAAAGATGGCTCAGAATTTCAGAAAATACATTTTTTTGAACCATTCATGATGTATAGGTATATAGCCTAGTTATTGTTGAATCTACTAAAAGTCTACAAACATCAAATAACGAGAAATATTGAAAATTGAACATTATGTTTGGTACAATGGTACAGCAGCCTTTTCCTATTCTGCGCCCTGGTCATGGATATTCTTCAGAACATACCAGTACTGTATAAATGCCTCCTTTTGAGAGTTCAAAGCTTTGGTTAAGAACTGTGTAACCGAGGAGTGTAACTGCTATTCCTAAAATGGATGTTGTTAAAGTTTATGTTGTACATACAAATACGAAACACAAAATACATTTTTAATCTCAAGGGACCTTCTGATTAAATAAAGGTTCAAATAAAATCAAATAAATAAAAAATTATATTAATGTAAATTAATTGGCTTCAATGGGAAATAGGCAAATTGGGCAAATATATTTGCCCTTCTATCAAAATAAAAATGTGTGTGATGTAAGCCATAAAACTATATTTTTTATGTATTGTATTAGTTACATTTATTTATTTTGTCTTCTTTTATGTTAATTACTCAATAACTTACTATGCACTAATTTGCATATTATGGACAACCAAATGTACGCAGTAACTTAAATCCAGAACAACTTTTTATTTTGTGATCAACTGGTTAATAATAATAAAAGTGATAAGTCATAGAAAATGCTCTCTGGAAAAGAAATTAAATTTTTTTTTATCTGTTGACACAAAAAAGTTATATAAATCACTAAATAACACGTTTTTGTTTATTTTTGGTAATGTTATGCTTGAAAAGAACATTATGCTTATAATTTAATATAATCAAAACATATACAAATGTATAATACTTGGTGGCTAACATGGTTTGAACTGCAGGTCACATGATCAGCCTTTGTATTGTTCCAGGCCACAACAGAGATCAAGGGTTCACTCTTGTTTTCCCACCATAAATAATAACTAGAACATTTTCCCCTGGTGTTTGAATGTTATTATTTAACAATGGTTGGCAGAGATGTTTCCAGGACTTAAGTTACTGATTCTAGATTTTGTTTCCAATAATATGCTAATGATTGCATATATTGAGCAATAGCATACTGTACATTAATGCAATGGTGTATATTCATCCCTATATGATGAATAAGCTTCAATGGGTCTATTGTCTATTGTATGCATTGAAGCCTATTCATTTACATAAGAATAAAAATGTGCTATTTTATTTTAGTATGTTCAATTACATACCTAAACAATATGCATGGTGAAAAAAGATATGTTGCAGATACTTTTTCTTGGACTATTTCACCTGCCTAACGTTTCTCATCACACAGAGATAAAACATAATGTTAAGTCAAGTTTATTTATATATACTGTATATATATATATTGTTTATTTATAACATTTCTCATTGAACACAACGACATATGATATAACTTAATTATTTACATGTTATGTACACAGGTACCATTCAAGATTTAAAACATAATTCATGAACAAAAAGAAATGAAAGAATAACCAAAATAGGTCTGCTTATGAACATGATCTCTCACTGAAAATGTCTTGTGGTTGCCCTATTACAGGAGATCATAGCCTCTGAGGAGTACATTGGCAACTTTCAGTGAAACCCCCATTTGCAGAACACAAAAAAACTAATGAAAACAGCAGCAGCACTATACTGTAGTGACCCATCCATCTTGTCAGTTAGACATGTCCTAAATAGACTCTTTAGGCATTTAGCCATGGAGATGCCAGTCCCATCCCATCTCAGTCACATACTACACTTTACTAGACCCGACCAGACCAGACCAGACCAAACTAGGCCAGACCAGACCATACAAGACCAGACCAGACCAGACCCGACCCGACCAGACCAGACCAGACTAGGCCAGATCAGACCATACAAGACAAGACCAAACTAGGCCAGACCAGACCAGACCAGACCTTACAAGACCAGACCAGACCAGACCAGACCCGACCAGACCAGACCAGACCAAACTAGGCCAGACCAGACCATACAAGACCAGACCAGACCACACTAGACCAGACCAGACTAGACCAGACCAGACCAGACTAGGCCAGACCATACAAGACCAGACCAGACCAGACCACACTAGACCAGACCAGACTAGACCAGACCAGACCATACAAGACCAGACCACACTAGGCCAGACCAGACCAGACTAGACCACACTAGACCAGACCAGACTAGACCAAACTAGGCCAGACCAGACCATACAAGACCAGACCAGACTAGACCAGATCAGACCAGACTAGACCACACTAGACCAGACCAGACCAGACCACACTAGGCCAGACCAGACCAGACTAGACCACACTAGGCCAGACCAGACCAGAGTACACTAGGCCAGACCAGACTCTACTGGTCTCAACTGTCCCAGCCTTTATTGAAGTCTCCTTCACTTTCTTCTGTCATGTACAGGTATGAACTGATGGCTTCCCTCAAACCCTCGCTCAGCAGAGTGTGCTCAGACTCTGCCCTGCTTCTCAACATCATGGACCTGGCAGTGGAGAGAGAGAGGGGGGGTGGGGGGTGGGGGGGAGCAAAACATGTTAAAAAATTGAATACTTAAACAGTCACCTAGGATTTCACGTTGCCTGCAGACCTCTTTCCCAAGCCTTGCTGTTATCTGTCAGGAATTGGTTCACTCTTAGAAATTTGATCTATAATTTTATATTGAAAATAATTTATAATTTAATAATTTATAATATAATAATTTATAATAATTTTAAATTAAATAAAAAATTTATAATAAGTCAGAGGTTTTATAATATCATTTAACATTTACAGCCATTTATGGTTTCAAATTAAACCAAGACATTATTTAAGATCTTATCCTACAAATACAGACCTATATCAATCAAAATATATATTTTTAATGAATTTCCTCGTTTGTTTAAAGTGATGAAAACACAACACGCTGTCAGATCAGATACTAGGGACTTTTTGTTTACTCTCACAGTTTAACCAAAACCACACAAAACACACATGCACGCACATACACACACGCACACACACACGCGCACACACACACACACACACACACACATGCACGAACACACCTGCACGTATTAGGGTGACGGTGACGCTAAAGGTCAGGCTAATGTTAACAACAAAAAGAAAAATGTCTGCCACCTGCTAATGTTCTTCCAGTTTAAGGTAGGCCTTGTGATACTCTTGGGTGCAGACATGGTGACTGCTGTAGTGTTCTGGTCTCCACCCTGGATGAAACAAGGCTCCTGTAGTTGACAGCACAATCCATCTGCAGAGTCTGTAGGGGTGGAAAAATCAGCATTGACCTGTCAGTCTCCAATGTTCCGGACATTTCTGTGTCTGAAGACACAGTTAAAAGGCGGAGTCTGAACAAAACAAAAGCAGCTCTCTCTTCAGTGCCATAGGCTGCTCCGTCAGAAGCTCCACCCCCCCCCGCCCCCCACACACATTGGACACACTGCCCAGGCTGGGATAGTGTTGTGTGATGCGGTCTGTCTTTTTTGCAATGCACATTGGGGATGGCACCGATATGATACTGAGATCGGAAATCTGTCCAATACTGACTTAAATAGCTGGATCGGTATCAATGACAATTTGACAGTTGTAACCGATCCATGGGGCTGATCCAATTAAATTAATTTACACACGTAGGTCTACTGTCAAGCATCAGCCATGTCTAACCTATCCAGGCCACACTATCAGCAGCGCAGGTTTATAAAATACATCTGTCCTAAAATAGAGATTGTTTGTCATTTACTTTGCAACACTGTAATCGGATTGGTACTCAGTATCGGCCGATACCCAAAGTGCCAGTATCTGTATCGTTATTGGGACTGAAAAAACTGGATCGTGCCATGATCCCCAGTGCACTGCACACAGGTGATATACGGTGAGATATACACATTTGACAAAAAGGGACTTATTATATTACATTAGCTGCCTCCACATGTAAGCTACTATAGGTCCAGTATTATCCAGAACATACCAGAATGGTGTTCTATGAGGTCCTGTAGAGAGGGGAAGGTGGAACGCTGGGATATGTAGTACCAGCCGTTCTGTAGCTGACAGATGCGGTAGTGCTTCACTGCATCCCGTTGAAAGGAGCTGCCTCGTATTAGCACAGACAGAGAGTAACACCCTGCAGACCAAGAGGCAAATGAACAATGTTATGCTTATTAAACACAGGAGCTTTAAGTTGTAACGGTGTCTATCGGGGGTCCTTCAATCCTAAACTAATAGACACCAGTAGAACTATTTATTGTCAGCCATTGTGACTGATATTTCTCAATAAACTATCAAAAGAAACTTGTTGCATTAATTCTCAGTATTTGCTGGTTGTATTTTCAAAGACTCAATGGTAGATTACGTGATTTATCCATCACTCAAATATTTGTGTGTGCAAATTGAATACACTCGTGACAATAAATGAACGGAGGAGTGAATTAATGCTAACCTCTGCTTGACTCTGAGTTCCGGAGCAAGAAGGCTCCCATATTGTTATTTGGTAACATAAGGAGCTCCTCTGCTTTCAACCTGCTAATGCCAGTGAATAGCCACCTGCCAAAGACAGAAGATATGACACAGTGTATAAATGTCCCACACAAACAATGATCTCAGATGATATTTGCGAATGTAGGAATCCCTGGCAACAATGATAATCCTCCACCGGGGGAGTGATGTGACATACGATAGAATGGTGAAGATGATGTCACATAACCCATTAACAGCAGCATCTTGTTCCAGACCTCTCAAGAAAACACTCCCACCTACACACCAGGCACTTCCCATCTATCAGTGGAGTCCCCCATACTTCCCCCAAACCAGTCAAGAAGAAGATGATTTGTAATTAATGTTCTTGTTTCAAACACTTACTTGTTTGTGACCCTGGCGGTGTGGCTGGATGGAATGTAGCTCTCACAGCCGGTGGTTGTAGACTTCACCATCAGAAAATCACCATCGCTGTCGGTAAAACAAAACAATACAAATATCTGAAAGGTGTAAGGAAGCAGCTCATTTAATAGGTAGTTGATGTATTTACTAGTTTCTAACTCAAGGTGCCTATGGAGTGAAATCAGCTGCTGTATTGGTTTACTTGAATGTAAATGTTCAGTGGCATGTGAACCAGAGATCAGTTAACAGAGAGGTTTCTACGGACGGCACTTTCCCATTCAATTTTTGTAAGGAGAAGGGCAACTTTTCATTTTTTATGCAGACCAGAATGACTGGGGAGGTCCACTGGATGTCACCATACTATTGCTCATCTCTGGGTGCGTTAATGTGTATTGTGAGTATATAACATGAATTCCCAAGTACCTACTATCAACCTGAGGCCGCAACGGTATTTATGCAGTTAACTGTTTTGAGATAAATGTAC
The DNA here is from genome assembly GCA_025447795.1 of Speoplatyrhinus poulsoni. NCBI lineage: Eukaryota > Metazoa > Chordata > Actinopteri > Percopsiformes > Amblyopsidae > Speoplatyrhinus > Speoplatyrhinus poulsoni. The sequence goes on from JAOEGT010064431.1 coordinate 16,505, forward strand.
TGTTAGACATGCATGGTAGATGTAGCTGTCTGGGCGCTGACATATGTCCGATTATGAGACCAGAAGCGTTCCATTTTTGCTTCCATTGAAATACATTACAACGCTCTATCATTATAAATGATATTTCTGTGAACCATTTGGTTTAGAAGTTGTCCATCTTTTGATACATACTCAGATATGATGTTGAGCCTTTCCCCAATGTGTATGCCAGGTTCAACGGTTCCACTAGCGGGGTAGTCACAGAGCGAGACCACAGTGTTTCTCTGAATGACTACATATGAGACAGAGAGGAAAATACAGTTTAGGAGAACTTCCTGCATGGAGTCTGAGGTCAGATACACACTGTGTGTGACGATTGTATGCATCAAGCAATCCGGTGATATTGTCGACATATAAATATCTCAGAGAAGCTACCTGGGGTTAAGGATGCCAATTGGATTTCCAGGGATGCCAGGTTGGAGTGGCTTTTAATGAGACAATTTCCCATGATTTCTGACTTCCTGCTTAAAATGCTTATATTAGAGAACAATTGAGACAGACACACACACACACACACACACACACACACACACACACACACAC
>JAOEGT010064442.1:0-17085 GCA_025447795.1 Speoplatyrhinus poulsoni
GTGTTGTGGTTGCTGCCCTCTACTGGCAAGTGCACCGGGTCATTTTGACGCATAGTACAGCGCGAGGGTTAAGAGACCGAAAGCAATCCATTTTGCTTCCATTGAAATACATTGAAATACATGAAATACAAGTGATCCATTTTTGTAATTATTCCAGTATCTATGGTTCGTGGAATGGACTTGGTTGATTGTTTTCAACCATTTTACGTTTGGATGGCATGCCGTTTTTCTACAGTATTCTACAGAGTTGATTGGCCCCGAATGGGTCTTTGGTGAGCCGCGATTGGCTGAGGGAGTGATAGAGGGCCTTCTGGGTTGGTGTTTGGCTCGACTAACACAACTAGGCCAATGACACATTGCAAGACGTCAAGCAGTGTGCTGTTACCCGAACGCACAGATCTGTCGCCTTGGCGCACGGTCCACGTGCATGAGCAGATGCTCACGTGCGCATCCCTCTCTCATGTCACGCTCAGATGTCATGAATAATCTTGGCATGCAGCCATACGTGGCATTGCAGATAGATTGTGTATGGGTTCTATGTGCATGCGTTCATTTATACGGAACATGCAGTGTCCGTCTGTGCAAGGGCTGTTCTTGTCACAAAACCCTTAGGGCCCGATCACACCGAGACCACGCCAGCGTAACCATTGCTCTCCTATGGTACTGGCATGCACTTTTTTATGGCGCTGCACTTCGTGTTTTTTTTTTTTTTTTTTCGTTTTCAAAGCGCTTTTGAAGCGGCCGCGCCTTTAGCGACTCGCCTCGGTGTGATCGGGGCCATACAAAGTCTATTTGGAATAGGCGAGCACATCTTACATTGACACGTTTATTAACGGTTTCTACCAGCAAAACACAAATGTTCTCCTATTTCTTTCTAAGTGCTGTTTCTCTGTCTATCTTTCACCCTGAACTTATTTTTACCTGTCTTCCCCCCAGATTGTGGTTCTAATGGACCCTATGGAAGACCCGGACGACGTCCTGCGTGCCAACCGCTCTCGAGAGAAGACCTACATGTTTGATGTGACGTTCGACTACTCAGCCAATCAGGTCAGTGTCTTGCGAAGGAGGGAAGGCGGTAATAATAATGGTAATTAACAATTTAAGAGGCAGCGTGTGCGATCTAGTGTCGCATTATTCACGAGTATGTTTAACCATCCCTTTGTGAGTACCCATTTGTGAGTGCTTTCTATTCTGTTTTGTCACCAAACACCATGAAATCCCTCCAGGGCTTTTGAATGAACATTTGAGGCGATTGGACAAAGCACACTCAGGGCTTGAATGCACATACACATACAGTCAGTGGGTGCATTAACAGGGACCCATAATCCAAAATGTTTCCCCACTACAGTATATACAGTAACTACTGTACATATCGCCTCCCAAAACAATTTGTTTTGTGTGAAAACAGTGTGTAAATTGTGCGGAAAGGGTGGGGGTAATTCAGTGTGTGTCGGGGAGCGTTCTGTGTGTTCTCAGGTGAGGGAAGGGTTGGCTGTGCTCTCATGTTTACAGGTGCGTGAGCTGAAACCTTTGTATTTGATTGCAAAATAATCTGTGATTGTTCCTTTAACATGAAGTTTTAAATAAAGATAATCATATTTAAATCGTCACTTGGTTCTATAATGGACATTTTTGTTTTTGGATATGTTTCATTCCCAACACAGGAGGAGGTTTACAAAGACACAACAAAGGGGCTGATTGAGGGCCTCATATCAGGCTATAATGCCACCGTGTTTGCCTATGGACCCACAGGTGTGTGTGTGTGTTGCCTTTCACAGCATCATAATCATCTCTATTTTCACACTCCCTTTTTTCTAGTGTTTGCTTTAAACTGCAAGTTTTCTTTTTAAAGTCATCTGTGCCATTCATATCATTCAGTAGAGGTTCATTTCATGCTGTGTTAATAGATGTATTTTACCCTGACACGTCAGTCCCGTATAATGTGAGTTTTATAATTATAACCGCTCATCTGTTTTTTTCCCAACTCTGTGATTTGATTGGAATGATGAGTCATGTACCACCTTATGCAGTGTGAATGGGTCGCTGCAGGCTGTAATTTCCCCACAAGCCATTTGCCACAGAGTGACAGAAAATGAGGAGGACATGGTGTTGATGAGAACACATTGTGTGGCAGGCTATGGCAATTCCAAATAGTAACATCTCTTCTCACAGTGTGGACTGCTTTCTCGCTCCTCTCTATTATCTTTCTATATGTTGACAGATTGGCCTGTAATCTTCTCTTGTGGGGAATTAAAGGTGGGGATTGTAGATTATGTGCTTCAGCACAGGCAGAATTAAAGATGTGTTTTAGGATTTCAGAGAAGACCAGGGCTAAGCGTCTTTGGCCACACTGTACTGGGAACATATCCGCTTTGTTTACAAATGTGTATTCATGTGTTACAAAGGTGCTATAATAACAACAATATTATATAATTTCTCTGAAACTTTAGTTTACAAAGTGACTCTTGTAAATGTGTACAATTGCATGTGGATATGTATAAATCAATGACAAGTTAAAATCACTCACACGGAGGGCAAATGATTAAAAAAGCACTTGACAATTTAATCTCACAAATTACAAAGCTTTACTAAACAAATTACGTTATATGAAACATCTTGACCATTTTAAAACACTGACAAGACAAGTCCGTAATGATGAATTCCTAATAGTTTGTATTATGCGTTTATGTTTATCTTCAGGCTGTGGGAAGACGTATACCATGCTGGGAACAGATACAGAGCCTGGCATCTACGTGCGAACACTGAACGACCTGTTTCATGCTATCGAGGAAACCAGTGATGACATGTTGTACAGCGTGTCCATGTCCTATTTAGAGGTCAGTTGTAGTCATGCAGCTGAACAACACTGCAAGACAACATTCACAACTGGACAAAGTGAAATGCAATGCAACTTTGCAATGGAATAAGTTACAACCACTACATATTTCTAAACAATGGGTAGTGCAACTTTGTTATATTCATCAACTCATACATACACTGTACTTAAACGACCTCACTCGGGTTCAACAATAGCTTGGCTCTGACTAATTTATGTCTGTACATTCTATGTTTCATTTAAGACGTGACATTTGTTTTATTTTATTTTATTTTAACTGGTTATATTTTAAGACAAGTCAGCACTACTGCTTGTATCACGCACAGAGATCACGTCTCTGAGATTTATTCCTGACTGTGTCTACAACAGTAACAAGCAGTGTTTGACGATGCATACATTCACAGAACTGGACAGCAGATAAGTGTGTGTGAGTAGAAGCTGTTCCATTGTGGATGTGGTGTAATTAGTGGTTACGTTTGCCGAGTGATTACTTAAACGGCCTCGTGATTGGACAATGAACTTCTGATAAGAAGAGACTTATGCTGGGGTTTTTGTTTTGTTTTTTTCTGTGCGCTCGGATGTGTAGACTGGTCCTTTGTTTGCAGTTGGTGCTGGCCTTTGTTATTGACACGCAGAGTTGGGAAGTAACTGATTACATATAATCGGTTACATGTAATCAATTACATGAAGAAGTAACTGATTACTGAAACAGTAACTGTAATCCAACAGTTACCAGATAAAATAGTGGAATCAGATTACAGTCTGGGACTACTTTCACATTTTAAAGAAAAAAAAAGAAATTGCAGAATAAAAATGCTTAAAACAATTATCTTGTTAACCTTTCATTAACGCCAATCAATAACTGAAACAAAGTCCTACTTTAAACCCCATGAGCAACATGAACGGTCACAAAAATAGAAAGATTTGACGCAGTAAATTGCTTTTGATGGCATTTCAAAGAACAATGTTAAAGTGTGAAGTAATCTAAAAGTAATTTTAGGTAATCCAAAAATGACATTACTGACTACAATTTTAGTTTGGTAACTAGTAACTGTAATGGACTACATTTACAAAGAAACCTACCCAACCCTGTTGGCACGCAGGTAGGCTACAGCAATAACTTTGCATTTGGTGACCACTCAGATTTGGACCGAATGTGTTTGTGTCTTGTTGCAGTCTATCAGTTTAATCTGCATTAACATAGATGCTTAGTGAACGTAGACATGCATTTATGTTGCATACGCCATATTTCATGTGGATTGTAAAATGTTAGAAGATTAGCAGCCCTTTTAAGTGACAATCACTTCTCTCTTGTTCTGACAAGTGAAATAATGAAATGTTAAAGCGACATTAGACAAGAAGGCATGACACGAACAAAACATCACTTGAATGACTTCTTCACAAGAGAGATTTTTTTTTTTACTTTGTTGAAAGCTTTGCTTAAGACATAGGAAATGCATTGAGGGTCAAACACTGTAATTGTGTTGGGTGACTGACAGCATTATTCCGATTTAACTGTGAGGTGCCATGCTGTTAGTGTATGTGGAACATTTTAATTAGCGTGCCAATCAGGGAGCCCGGATGCTCCCTGCGTCATTCAGTGCTCCTGCTTGAGTCCTGCACCCCGATGGTGTGTGACGTGTGCGTTTGCTGTTTCCAGGAGCAAGCGCTGCCACAGACGCTGTGGTACAGTGCCACGCACACACACACATTGTGTGAACAGCTGCTACCTTCCTTCTTAAAATCACAGCCTTCCCTGCCCCCGAGACCCACAGGCATAAACCTCATAGCCGCACCTGGTACATCTGGTATTTTGATGCATGTGTACAGTATACATACCTGTGTATGTAGATATTAAAAATGAAAATAATTATATTATATTATACTGCATATACGTATATATAATTCATGAAAATACATAAAGTAATCTTGAGTTTATTAGTCTTTGATATGTATAAGGAGCTTACAAGCAGGTTCTTAAGGCCATACTGGATTTGCAGTGCCGGTGGGTCACTGATTTTTGTCTTCGGTTTTCTAATTTATGTTGTGAATCTTTAGCATTACATTTAGCTCGTTTTGGCTTCTGATGCTGTGTTGATTATTGGGACACGTTACCAAGTACATGTTTTTTTATAGGACCTTTATTATGATTGTAACTGACAAGTAGCACAAAGTCTGAGCCTTGCATGCGTCTAACCTATCCCCATCCCTGCCCATGTCTTCATAGATCTACAACGAGATGATCCGTGACCTTTTGAACCCCTCCTCCGGTTTCTTGGACCTGAGAGAAGACTGTAAGGGGGAGATCCTGGTGGCAGGCATCACTGAGGTGTCTACCATCAACGCACGAGAGGTGACACACACACACACACACACACACACACACACACACACACACACACAAGCACGCAGGCACACACACACATATGTGGCGAGACTCAGTGCCGTTGTTACTTAAGCGCAAAGCAAACACACACACATGAATGATACTCACATGTAAGCTTGGCACGGCCCCATATGAATCATTTCCAGCAAAAAGTCTGCACATTGCAACATGTTTATCTTACTGTGGAGATAAAAGCAGTGGCAGTGGAGGAGCTGTTGTTGTTGTTGTTTTTATTTACCCAGAAGGAGAGGTAACGGAGAGGTGTTGTCAGGCTGGTAACCCAACCCACTTTCCCCATGTGTCATCAGATTATGGAGCTGTTGATGAAAGGCAACAAGCAACGCACCCAGGAGCCCACGGCGGCCAATCAAACGTCGTCGCGCTCGCACGCTGTCCTGCAGGTGGCTGTCAGGCAGCAGAGCCGTTGCCGAGACGTCCTGCAGGAAGTCCGCTTCGCGCGGCTCTTTATGATCGACCTCGCCGGCTCCGAGCGAGCAGCGCAGGTGCGTGTGTGTGTGTGTGTGTGTGTGTGTGCGTGCGCATCATCACTTAGCACGGGCCACGTATTCCCTACACTGTATGCACTGTACACACTGTCTTCCCGGCAGCCATGTTTTATAACCTTCTGTGAGACTATTAATCTGCCCCTGGTATCCTATAAACCCTAGGAGGCATTAATGAAAGCTTCTTTATACCTGACAACACTGTGGCCCGCTGGTATACCCAGGAGGCAAATGACTGTCGTTTCTAGAAATATGCCTTTATTTTATAAGCACATTAAACAGTAGCATAATGTGACAAGATGATTTAGTATGTGCTGTAGACGGTATTGATTTTGTTGAGGGGTAATATTTATCCTGGTTGGGTGGAAGGTAAATGTTGGCACTGCATTAGTGTTTCACGTAATCATTAATGACAATGGACGGTTCTTCAGTTGGATGTTTACAGGAACAGAGGCAGATACATGGTCTGTAGAGTCTTACTGCAGCCAGAAATGGAGATTTACCTACTTGTCTTTTCGAGGGTAGATTTGAAAGATTACTTGTTTGGTTGGTTTGCTCTTAGTTTTCAAAGGTGCAACAAGTCTCTATATTGTAAGGTAAAGCAATCACATGAAACGACATATGAACAGTCTATGGGTAATTTACCATGGAGATTGTGTAAAAGGTTAACCACCCATATTATTGATGTTGAGGGGCTGGGGCTATCAGAAAGAATAGCAAGGGTTTTATAAGGCTGCAGAGGACATTTATGTGTTTTTCAGCTCTGCTGCTTAATAGATGAATCACTGTGTGTACTAAAATGAGTTTTCTTTAATTATAACAAAGAAAAAGGAGGCTGTTATTAACTGGTGAATTCAGTCATGCATTCAGATGTCTGCCTCCTGTGCACTGCCTCACAGGAAGCAGCGCCATCTTCTGGCCATAGTACAGCAGGGTATACAATGATATGGCCACAGTGGGTATGATGCGAGAGATTTTCTTTCATTCTACTGCTCTCTTTCCCGCTCCCAGACCCAGAACAGAGGACAGCGTTTGAAAGAGGGCGCCCACATCAACCGCTCCCTCCTGGCTTTGGGTAACTGCATCAATGCGCTGAGTGAAAAGAATGGCAACAAGTATGTCAACTACAGAGACAGTAAGCTGACGCGCCTGCTGAAGGTATGGACCACCATGGCGGCGAATATGACCCTACCACACTGTGTCTGCTCGGTTTCGATGTGTGTCTTATTGTTATTCACTTTAACTGACAGGACTCGCTGGGCGGGAACAGCCGCACGGTGATGATAGCCCATATAAGCCCCGCCTCCCTGGCGTTTGAAGAGTCTCGGAACACACTGACATACGCGGACCGTGCCAAAAGCATTCGCACGCGGGTGAGTGCTCGACCAACAACACCGTTGTGTTATAATACAATGCACCCGGTTATTCATTCACCTTGTAATTAACGTCCATAGCGTCATGAGATATAAATGTCAAGGTCAAGATGCATCCATTTAAGTCCTAGACACTTTTAACGTCTGTCTAGCTTGTCACACATTGCAGGGTTTTTGGACCGAGCAGTCGTTGACACGTCTCTCTCTGTGCTTCTCCAGGTCAAGAAAAACCTGATCAATGTGTCCTACCACATTGCCCAGTACACGCACATCATCTCAGATTTGCGCTGCGAGATTCAGCGGCTCAAGAAGAAGATTGCGGACCAGGCCATCCGCCAGGTCAACTCAGACAGGGCGGACATCCGGAATGTTCAAGGTGAGGATAGACCCAGGTTTCAGAAGGGTTTGCAAACTACGAACCATATACTGCATATTACATATTAAACATATACATATTAACATACATAACATATTAAACAACTATGAACTATAACATGATGTATATAAAATATTAAATATATGACACCAAACAATGAACTATATATAACATGATGTATACTTTAGCGTGATGTATACTTTCACTATGTTGTTCCTACACATTACACAGTGTTTCTGTATTGTCTGTTGTTCCTACACATTACACAGTGTTTCTGTATTGTCTGTTGTTCCTACACATTACACAGTGCCTTTGTATTGTATGTTGTTCCTACACATTACACAGGGCCTCTGTATTGTATGTTGTTCCTACACATTATACAGTGTTTCTGTATTGTCTGTTGCTCCTACACATTACACAGTGCCTCTGTATTGTCAGTATGTTGTTCCTACTGTAGCTCCAAGCCCACTCTCCATGACACACGTCTCCTCCTGTGCTCTCCATGTTTAGCGGAGGTGCAGGCCCACTCCAGCCAGCAGGGTCAAGCTGAGATGGAGCAGCTGAGGGAGCAGCTCCTGGAGGCATTCCGCCAGCAGATGGAGATCAGGAAGAGCCTGATGGAGCTGGACAACACCACCATGGAGATCCAGATGGACACCTCCAAGCACCTGCTGACCATCGCAGAGTGAGTTATTGAGCTGCGTCTCCACAATGAACACAACCATTCCCAGACACAGATACCATGAGTTCCTATTACAACCACAAGAAACAACCTATCAAGATGAGAGACTTGGGCCAAACTGAGCATCTAGTATAAGATTGGAAAACTTATTGGGTTGGCACTAAGGAAAAAATAGGACAGTGGGTCACTCTTAAATAAATGTTTGAAAGAGTTAGTGGCTTGCACTCCTCTCTAGTCCTCCCTATTCAGAGCTTTAAGATGGCCACCGTTCTCTACCATCTCTATATAGCTGACCAAACCTTCATGGACAATTGTGTTTATATTGTGTATATAAGCAGTGGGTTTCTGAGGGAGGTGCTATAACCTTATTTATAAATTGATGAGTGTACCTTGTGCACAACATTTCTTAATGTACGTACTATATATAAATATTTCTGCTATTTTATTTATATTACACATAATACTACTGTATCAGTGCTATGTGTGGGGAAAATAGTTTAAAATGCAATGTATGCACTGTGTGTATTGTGATGTGTATGTATGTACAGTATGATAAATCAGTGTGGTTGGTGTTGATAGTGATGTGTATGTGTGTGTGTGTACAGTATGATAACGCAGTGTGGTTGGTGTTGATAGCTGGGAGCAGGAGCGCAGTAAGCGCAGGAGGAAGTGGCGTGCGGAACGGAGGAAGGAGAGCGTCAACAAGGACGAGAGCGAAAAGGACTCGGACTCCCCGGAGTCCCCCCCGGACAGCATGGAGACCCAGGAAGTAGTCATGGCCCGCGAGAATCTGGTCACGCTCATGACGGAGCAGAAGAAAATACGCAAGCAGAAGGTATGACCCAACACTGAAGTCTTAAGGGAGTTTAGTGACAAGCCTCTTCTCCTTAACAATTATTTTCTCCCTTACTGACTCACGTCAAGTCCGACTTGAAACTCGGCAACACAAATAAGTTATCAATGCTGCTACAGTATATTAACTGAATTTTCCTTTAGAGATCGATTATGTGTTATTTCATCAGTAGCTTCATTTCTGTAATGAAATCATTGCGAGACAGCAGTCTCAGTCGCGTTTGCATGGTATGACATGACAGGTAAAGGTATTGACACTGTACAGGTATCTGAAGCTAGCATGCTAGTAGTCTTATCAGCCCTGACTCTGCCACACCCTGACAGGCGTCGATGGAGCGCAGGTTCCTGGAGCTCCGGGAGCGTGCTCGACACCTGGAGGAGCTGCTCCCCCGCAAGGCCAGCTCGGACGAGCAGCGCGAGGTCCTGGGCCTGCTCTGCAAGGTCCACGAGCTGGAGATAGAGAACGCCGAGATGCAGTCCCACGCCCTGCTCAAGGACAACGTCATCCGCCACAAGAACTTTGTGGTGCAGCGCTTCGAGCAGCACCGGCACCTGTGCGACGAAATCATTCAGCAGCAGAGGCAGTTCATCGACGGTGGGTTCGCTCGGTCTCCCTGGTTACGGTACCAAGTTCAATGAGAAAAACACACATAGGCAAAAAAGTACAGCGACATGATTACAGTACATTTTCTTCCGGTACAATCTTACTGGGAATCCTGGTGGACACAACAATGTTAATTATTCCATTCATGTGATGCTTACATGTGTGGCTGGCCTGGCTCACTGTTTTCCAGACCACAGCTTGCTAGTGCCCCCCCACCTCCAAGAGCTGTATGACATGTACATGAGAGAACAAGATGAGAGGAACTTAGACAGAGTCATGGCCCTGGATAAGGTCACCATTGGACGCACTTTAAAGGTAAAAGTATGTTGTTGACCAACGTGCTAATGCTAGCATCTCGCCGTGTCATCATTTACACATAATTAGCCTTCATTAGCATGAGTTTCACTGAGTCAGACTGCTGGTGCTCACAGCATGTGTGTCTTTGTGTGTGTGTGCATTGTGTTCACCGCAGGAGGGCTCTCTGCCCAAAATATCCCTGCCCAGCAGGGGTCGCGACCCCTTACATGACTTGGACTCGGACCAGGAGAGCATACGCAACGTTTGCTCTGACAGCAGACAAGCCCAGGCCAGAGTTCGAAGGCACACACTGCCACCCATCCTACCAGAGTCCGAGGGGTGAGAACACATCATAGCATGTCATAACATAATTAATGAAATTTAACATGTGAATGGAGAGGCAGATGTGTTCATTATAGAACTCTGTCTCTGTGTAAACTTGCCTATAGGGACAAGGACAGCAACCGAGTGTTTAAGAGCAGCCCTCACGCGAGGCAGCTGAAGAACTCAGCCGTAATGACGCCACCGCCCATCCACGTCTACGGACAGGGCAACAGAGAGGTATTAACTAGAATCAGATTGAGCAAGGTCATTCTTGGTTTGTTTCAATGGAGGCTGCTACTTTAGGTGAAGTCTCACGACTCAAATGGCTCTACAAGTAAAAGCAAATTACTTCAATGGACGCGTGCTCTTATTTGCTCTTCACACCTCCAGCGGCAACCGCTGCTTCCAGAAGGTTCTCTGAGCTACAGCCACCTAAGCCACAGTGTCAGCAGCCACCTGGACTCTTCCCCTGAAAGCAGTGAGGCCGGGGCCGATGTGGCCCTCTCGCGAAAGGGTAAGAAACCGTTATCTGTACCGACAGACAGTCAAGCGACTAGCTTCCCCTCTATAGATAATGTTATTATTAAGTGTAATTTAGGCTTGAATTATAAGAGGGAAATGTGTCAAAGTGAAAACACTGAATAGTTTACTGTCACGTTGTGCCACATTGGTAGTTATATGTTATGTGAATATTATAATATGGTCAGGGTGGTTGTATCTCAGCTGAAAGGTCAGGTTCTACCCCCAACATGTGCCTACCTGTACCACGAGTGTCTTCTGTACGGTGGTGGGTGTTATCCATAGCAACCCTGTTTGGTAAACCAGCACATGTCCCTCCCTGTGTTGTGGTCCACAGAGAGGCAGCAGATTCTGAAGGGCGTCCAGAACATCGTGGTGAAGGCCGCCCGTCGGCGCTCCAAAGCCCTGGAGCTGGACGCCTTGCGGCTGCCCCCGCCCCTGTCCCCGCTGGACCCCAAGAAGCAGAAGAGCAACCTGTCCCTGAGCGAGGCGCCCCCCAGAGGCCTGGTGATGCAGCACGGCAGGCAGCCCAGCCCCGAGCTGCGGCACGCCACCTCCGACGACAACCTGTCCAGCAGCACAGGGGAGGGGCCAGGCGGCACGCACAGCACCTGGACGCGCCCGCGCAACCGCCAGCCCCTCGCCAAGAACCCCGCAGGCCGCGAGCAGGACTACGAGGCTCGCCGCAGGAAGAGACGCTCCCGCTCCTTTGAGGTCACGGGTCAAGCAGTGAGTCGTTTATGCCATTCACACATGTTCTGTTACATACACACAACATACATATTGGTAACCTGCTGCCTTTGTTACTTTATCACTACTGTTACATACACACAACATACGCATTGGTAACCTGCTGCCTTTGTTACTTTATCACTACTGTTACATACACACAACATATGCATTGGCAACCTGCTGCCTTTGTTACTTTATCACTACTGTTACATACACACAACATACGCATTGGTAACCTGCTGCATTTGTTACTTTATCACTACTGTTACATACACACAACATACGCATTGGTAACCTGCTGCCTTTGTTACTTTATCACTACTGTTACATACACACAACATACGCATTGGTTTCCGTATTGAAACTATTCCATTTGTGGTGGTACAAAATGCTTTATTCAAATTAGTTTCGGAGGACAATAATAATAATTCATTTTGCATTGAAAGAAAGTGAAATATAGTCCATAGAACATGGATGACTGTATGTGCATGGGGTTGTCTTGCTACTCCGGCTGCTAACTGCTAACTGTGCTGGACGTCTGCCCACAACAGCTGCCTCAGGCTAAGACCACCGCAGCCCAGCGCTTCCGTCCGCTGGACAGCACATCGGACCCCCACCTCCACATTAACAGACAGCCCCAGGCACCACTGCTACGTCCCCACCACAGGGCTATAGTTCCCCCTCTCACCAAAGTCAGGGTACCCCACAGCAGTCAGCAAACAGGTAGACCCTCATTTGACATTTACAGCATTTGGCATTTGACGCTTTTATCCAAAGCGACGTATATGTGGTACCGGTACATTTGTCAATAGTTGGACAGGTCATACACCAGCAATTGTAAGCAAACAGTATTCAATAAGAATAGCTGTAGCGTCATCATGACTATTACCATGTCAATATCATTAAATATGCCATATTTGTATACTGCCAGACCTCGCCACATTTAAGAAACCTGCTTCTGTTTCCCTGTGCCGACACCAATACATCTTGTTTTTACCTCAGTTCTACATCTATCACATTATTCTCCCTTTGTTAGGTGTGACATGATATCTGGATGGTTACTAATGGTCTCTGACCTACTGTATCACCTCACACACAAGTCAGTGAAAAGCATGTTAAACAAGATGCAACACCAACTGATATTATATCCTCCTGAAGGAAGAAAGTCTGTCAAAATGTCAGTGGGAAATTGCAATACTAGGGGCCTGTAAGGCCTACAATGTGCTGTCTGCATAATGTAAACACATTACAGATACAGCCGTGGACAAAATTAGAAGACAACTGCAGCAGTTTCTCAGATTGTTATTATTTATACATTTGTATTTGTTTTAGCTACAGTATATATAATAAATGTATTTTCTTGGGCTGAGTCGACTACATTTTTTCTATTGTGATTCATTTTACACATTTTACACTTTACCTAATTAATTATTAACAAATTGCATATTTTTATGTATAGTTTTTGTATGTATTATTATTAATAATAGTTTTTTTTAAATGACAGCCCTATTATTTTTTTTACAATTATATGAATATAAATGTATTTATTAATGTTATATGTTTTGTATTTACAGTGCATTTATACTATTATGTTATTGTAAATGTGTCATGTGTCTCATGGTTTCCACCCCTCAACAGGTACAACTACTGACCCAGCCACATCCACCTTGAGTAACCTGAAGAGAGGCCCCCAGCTACGACAGCCTCACCCCCTGCTCTACATCACCACCACAGGCGCCGGCAGCCAGCGCACACGTAGACACTGAGCGCTGTACCTGCTAGTCCTACCCAACACCGGCACTTCTAGTCTGACCAGGGCACGAGCATCTAACACATTGGCCAGGCAGGCACAGCAGAAACAGAAATCTCTTGACATTAGGTTTGAGGTGAAGGCAGTGTGATGGAGTCCAGCTAGACAACAGTTAGCCTCTGTTTTGATTGCACTGAGGTTAAAGTGGCTCTGAAACCAGCATCGTATAGACAAATAGGGTTCCAATCTACCTTTTTGATTGCAATGAGAAGACTGGTCTTATTAATGGACAAGGGGAAATCATATTAGCGTCAAACACTAAAGACACTGATTAATTTTTACATTAAAATAATAGCCCACTGTTAAACTGCTTGTTCATTAATCAGTGATGTATTATGGTTGGTGTGTGCCTCAATAAAATTACACAACTACTATGTTAAAATAAGATCATCGTTTGTTGTGCACTGATGTACTCAAATGTAATGTAATACAGTATACCCCTGGGTCTTTGCCTTTTCTTCTCACCCAAATATGAATGTCAACCTTATGTGTTAGATGTTCTTATCCCTGTCAGTGATCATATAGCACTATAAGAATCATTCCCCAATTTAGTGTGCTGTATTTTTAAGGAATAATTTTACAGTTGCCTTTTACTTCCCTGTTACCAAACTGTTATTATTGGAATTGTTTTCATAAATACTACTTTATATTCTTTTATTTTGTACATTTTTTTATTTGTACCCAAATAAATTCTAATGACACTCGACCTTGTAGAATTTATTTTGTGTTTGTGTTTTTGTGTTTTTTGATCTTACTATCATACAACTTTAATGCTGGTTTGGGACTCCTGCCCTATTACAACTGATCGGAAATACCGCCTATATTGTTTTATCGACAACTCCTTTGTCCAATGAAAATTCGGCGGCCAGAAAATTGACATTTGCGTTGGCCAATCAGCGCTCGGCTTACAGCACCAGTGCGGTTGTGCACGCAGGGCTGATTTGCAACCCGCCTAAGCAACGTCAGAGAAGGAGAAAAAATGTCGCTGGTTTGCAGACGGACCGTTCTAGGATCAGTGTCGTTTAGAGAAAATTCAGAAGGCAAAGTGGTGAGTGGGACCGCTCTTACCAGTTGTACTGGATGTTGTTTGCACTAGAATTTATAACTATAACAAAACCATCACCGTTTATTTTAAAAATTACTTGAATGAACTGTATTAGAGGCCTGCTGTTCAACAACACCCTCCTGGCAGCCATAATGCTTGTTTGTCACAGAAAGTGTGTCCCTGACTAAATTGATAATTAGAAGTGGTTAGATGATCTATTGCAAACATGCCTTAATTAACATATCTACTTATTTCTATTCTTAATAACATAGTATTTTTTCGATGATGAATTTGTGCACGTCTTTGTAGATTTCGATTATAAGGAATGGCGTAGCCTACTTTCTAAAAGTGCTCAGTTTAGGACCATATTTTATATGGTTCTATGTTTAGCACTGTCGAATAATGTAAAAAAGACGAAGGCCTACCCAATTGCGTTAATTTATTAATTTGAAAATAAAATAGGCCTAGCTACCCCTATTTAAACATCTCTATATTTCTTAATTGTCTGTTATGTTGCTATATGGACACGCTTCCAATAAATGTGTGCAATCATATAACGAATGTTCCTTTTGTTTTATAACAAGCAAAACAATCCTGACTTGTAGCCTCTATGTTGTCTTTCATGTCTTTCAGAACATTTGAATGAAAATACCACACCCTGATTTGTCCATGCAACAATATGTCACCATGAATGCAGTCCTAATTTCACATGATTTATCTGTTTATTGTTTTACCTTCGACATCGATAAAGACTACACCTCGCTCTGACACTCCTAGGGTCAAAGCCAAACCAACTTCGTCAAATTATTAGCTTTTCCAGCCAGGTCCAAGCACTTAAGTAAACCCAGACGATTTCAAGGGTAAGGTGAAACAATGGACACATCCACCAGTGTGGTAGGTCTGGATGCCCAGGGGAACATGCTGTTCAGAGTGGTGAAGCCAGTCATGGGTATCTTCCAAGTGTCCTCGGAGCAAACCAACAGTGTAGGCCAGGGGACCGTGGCGTTACATGGTCTGCCTGACAACGCCTTGATGCTCCCCCAGGCCGCACTTGGTCACAGCGAGGGGCTGCTGGTTCACACACAGCCCATGCAGCATCAGCTTCAGCCACAGATGCAGGCCTCTGCTGCGGCCCAGACAGTCAACGCCTTCCAGAGTCAGGAGCTGTCCATGAGCCAAAACCCGGACCAGGTGACTCACATGCCTTTTGCCGAGGTGTCGTCACTCCTGGACCCGAACATGAAAGGATCCAAAGCGCGTAGGTGTAACAGCCAGTTACTTTCTGCGTTACATGTTTAATTTGCCATGTTATTCACTACAATGCGCCCTCCTGTACGGTTCTGTTTCTAGGGAAGTATCTCATCTCATACGAGGAGATAAAACGCCGCCTTCAGCCCCCTGAGAAGATGTCCCTGCGTTCTCTTGCGGCCTACACCAGAGTTAGCAGAGGCCCAGCCAGCAAGAAAACCCTGCTGGAGTCCCTCAATGTGCTGGGCCTCACTCCCAGCACTACAACCTCAGTATCGTCCTCCTTCTCCAAACTTACTGAAGGTGAGACTGGTCTGCACGGTACTGTGGTGTAGAACGGTCCTGTGAGGTAGCATGGTGCTGTGATGTAGTGTGGTGTGGTGTAGGGTAGTGTGGTGTGGTGTAGTGTTGTGTGTTATATCACGGTGCTGTTGTGTGGTGTAGAACAGTGCTGTGGGGTAGTGTGGTGCTGTGGGGAAGTGTGTAAGATGAAGTGTGCACCTGTGTTGTTTTCCTCTTTATGAATGTAATTTACTGAGCCAGGGCTGTGTAGAATTACCACATTTTTTCTTCAACATGCACAGAACGGTAAGCTAGCGAAATGTGAGGAGATATTTGGAGATTTTGACAAAAATGTGCTTTTACTATACCTTTTAATGAATTGCCATGAGAGAGAATAACAGATTGTTTGTTTGTTTGTTTGTTTGTTTGTTTGTTTGTTTGTTGTGTTTTTTGTTTGGTAGGAGACACCCAAGCTTTGTGTTCTGACATGAAGGACTTTGCCAATGACTATGTGGACTATGGCAACATGGCAAAACAGCTCATCCCGGACACAAACACAGTCCAACACTGGTCTAAGATGATAGAGACAAAGTAAGACGTTGTTGTCATACCTGTACACAGTAAATTTACCAGAGTAAAATTAACTCAAATTGAGTAAAATTTGACTCCGGTCCAAATAACATTTGGTCCCAGTCTAAATAGCGTTAAATCCACTCTTGTCGAAGAGTTAAATTCTGAGAGTTAATTTTACACAATTTAGAGTTACATTTTACTCTAATATGGTTAAAAAAAACTCCATATGGTGTTATAATGAACTCTTAGAAAATGACTCTCAATTTAACTCACTACAAATTATTTTTTTACACAATGCAGAGTAAAAGTTAATCGCTATAACTTTGTGCAGAGTTGCATTTAACACAATATTGAGTCAAATGTTAATGCATACCTCTTTATAGAGTTATATTTTACACAATTTAGAATCAAAATTCAGCACTAGACAACTCCATTAAGTGTTATTTATCTTCTAACAAAAGTGTAATTTATACTAAATAGAGTAAAATTGTATCTCTAAAGAATGATTGCATTGCTCTATAATAGTTCTCTTGTCAAGCTCATAATAAACAAAAACACATTTGTAGTGTCCTCTCTGGGAACCATCACCTTATCGTGGTGGAGAGGTTTGGGTGCCCCTATGAACCTGAGGGCTGTGTTGTCT
>JAOEGT010064453.1:0-32936 GCA_025447795.1 Speoplatyrhinus poulsoni
TACCGTCCCCCAGGCCCCACCCACGGCAGCGACAAAAGTGCCACCAGATCAGCAGGCCAGACCACGGGCGGGCGTGTTACCCACCCCACAATACCAGAGCGCCCAACCGGGGAAAGATAATCCAATATAATAATATATAATAATAATATATAATAATACAATAATATGGCAAATGATGTTAAATAATAACGTGAACATCTTTTTTTGTGGGACTGTGTTAGCAAATTGAATATAACGTCAGTACAATAATCTAGGGTGAATATGTCAAATGTGTGATAAACCATTCACCACTCTAATTTCTCATTAAATATGGTTTTGTCAGTCTGGTGTATGTTCCCTGTCCTGTTAGTCTTCTAGTCAGTGTTTCTATGCGTTGTGTGTTTTCCTTTTGTTCCAGTCCGTGTTTCACCCTTTGCCATCCATGTCTTCCTTGTGTATCATGTTTCTGTTTATTGTCAGCTCCTGCCCAGTGTTTGAAAGTTGGTCTTATTAGTTCCACCTGTGTTAACATTGTCTAAGTAGTTTCACCTGTCTTTGTTGTCTTTGTCCAGTGGTCTGTCTCTCCTGTCTTGTCTACATGTGTTTAGCGGTATAGTCAGCTATTGCAAGCTAATTGTAACCGAATACACTTCTTGTCAAATTCACCAAATACCTCTTTGTGGAATATTGTTATGAGCATAACTGACCTTGCCTTTAAGCGCTTGTGTTTCACTTGTTGGCGATTGTTTATGTGTTTGTTCCCTGCTGACGCCCTGTTTGTTCCTTATAATATCCTTGTTCATTCCAAGTTCTTACACTCGTGCACTTGGGTCTTACCTCTCCTTCAAACAGTACAGTGTTTGTTCCTTTGAGACAGTGATACCTTTGTTGTAATATCTTCAAAATGCTGTGTTATTGCTACATCCAAATTGGACGAGAGCAGTTTTTTTGGCAATAGACCTTTTTCACACGCAGAATACATCACACCGGAAATGGTCATAGATGGGTTAACAACAGCAGGCACTATGGAAAATACTTAGTCTGGCTATTGTTTTTTTTTTCTACATATTTAAGAAGTGCAGTTTGCCACCCCAGATAATACTATTATAGTTTACCAGTTTTTGTTAACTGAGGGCAATTACAATATCGTTCATGTTTTTAAGTCTTTAACGGCCAGCAGGTGCGGTAGTGAGAGCTAATAAGTGCTAAGCTGCTAGCACGGTACCGTACCAGTACTGCACCGGTACTGAAAGTAAATGAGGAAAAGAGAGGAGCCTCGTAAACTTGAGGTTCTACTATGATATGATATGATGATGTAGTGCATAATCCAAAGATACCGTTTTAATAATTGATCTGATAAGATCAAAATGATCTTACCAGACTGCTGTTGCAGTTTTTTTGCTTGCAAGTTTAATTTGCCAGTGATGGTTGGGAGCCAAAACATGTTCACACACAAATGTTCTCCCGATTATAATTTAAAAATGTACCGGTAAAACCCAAGTCGCTTCTAATCTTGACTACCCATAACTTTCTGAGGTCACGATTGCTTGAAAATTGGTGGAAAACAAGTTAAGGGTGTTTAGAAAACTACCGTTTACCCTTCTATGACAATTTCTGTTGCGACAAACACATAATTGTGAAAAGGGTATATTGTTATTATGTACTGTAGATAATAAGTTGATAACACTACCTCAAACTCACTTGATGTGTAGGTGTAAAACATCCTTAGCATATTTCTCCACTGAGAGGAACTACTTTTAGCGATACTTTCAGAGGAAGTACTTTCAGCAGAACGCTGTATTGTTTATATGCAAATCTGAGGAACACAATTGGATGAATAAGGAAGAAGAAGGGCATGGGATGGTCTTTTAACAACACTTTGCCACCTGGCCAATAACCACGAAGATCATGTTTGAGGGTGTAATGTAATACTGTGTATGTGTTTATTAACTAGCGGAGGGATTGTCCTGTACCTCCTCGTCTATCTGTGTTTCTCCCCCTTTTCCCTGTGTGAAATATTAATCGGAGATGAACACTTGGCTTCAATAATTTATCACTTCATTGCTCTATTGAAAACCCAGAGGCCTCAATATCTTCAGTTGAACACGACGAGCCTGCAAATTAATATTCATAGCCTTGGCGGTTGTTTATGCTAAACGCCGTGTTTTGATTCCACTTCACTCACCAGACATGACTTGATTGGGCTTTCATCTCAAGTTCAGCGGAGCACTCAAAACTTAAGTGGAAGTTTTAGTCTCCTAATGACTGTGTAGGTGCACCCAGCAACAGGCTTTTACGTTTCTGAAAGATAGATGTCTTTTTTCTTTAACCTATTTCAAATTGTTTTGTGTGTGTGTGTGTGTGTGTGTGTGTGTGTGTGTGTGTGTGTGTGTGTGTGCGCCCGCTAATACTTTGTGTAAATATCTCAAAGTGTGCAAGCTATGGTGTGCGTGTGTTTGTGTTTGTGTACTGTGTGTAGATGGGTGACCCAGTGTTTGTGTATGTTCTGTACATAATATCATAACACCTCTGGGACCACCTACGTTGGTTTCAAGGACCCTAGAGATAATAGTGTCCCACCAAGAGTACAAAGAGCACCCCCAATACAGTATGTGTGCGTGTGTGTGCGTGCATGCGTTTGCGCATGTGTGTGCGTACAGTACGTGTGTGTGTGTGCGTGTGTGTGCGTCTGTGTGTGTGTGCGTGTGTGTGTGTGTGTGTTCTAGAGAATGTGTAGTTTGCCTGATTGCATGGCACACACTGTGATTTGGGGATGCCCCTTGGGTTTGTGTGTGCTGCACGTGTGTTTACATGCCACACGTTATCCAACAGTCAACCTTGCGGAATACTGTGGAAACGTTTAGCAATGGGCAGACATGGAGATTGTGGCCAAATAAGCGCAGAACAGGTGTATGAACCCCGGCACGTAACCACATTTGTGGAGCCATGCACAATCGCATCTCTGAGGCAACTGAAGAGTATAATGACCCTTACATGGGTGCAGGTTGAATTCCACCCATTCCTAATAAGAGGCCTTGTAATTACAGTCAAGTGAATGGTGAGGCGGGTCAAACGCTTTGTATTTAAGACGGCGCACTTTGCACAGGTCCTCCTCCTCCTCCAGACATTCCACGTCTTCGATATGTGAAAACCGCAACTTGAGCAATACTGTGCTGAGACAGATGGAGAGTGTGTGTGCGTGTGTGTGCACGTGCACGTTTATAACGTCCTTGGGGTGCGTGGCGTTGCCTCAGGATGCTGTATAATTGCTCCCTTTATTCACACATGCACGCTTATTCACACATGCACGCACGTGCACATACACACACGCACACACACGTGTGTTATCTGACTGCCTGAGTAATGACGACGCTCGTGTGGAAGTAAAGAGCGTCTTTCTGTCAAGTCTGGAATTCCCCCTTCCCACACGCACACACACACACACACACACACACTGAGGCATACTGTTGCTGTGAGGGGAGACAGTCTAGGTGGTGGGTACAACCAACAGGACTGGTTTCTCTTTTTACCAACACATCACAGAGTGGTTGGAGGAGGGGGCGGGGTGTGTGTTTAAAAACAGCAGCAGTAAAGAGAGAGAGAAGTTCAGGAATGGCCTGAGCGAGCAAGGATAATTGAAGTGCTACAGTTCCTTACCGTAACGACACCAGCTTCCTTCTCCCGATGCCTCCTCTCTCTGTCCCCTCCCCGCGGCCCGACGGAGCCTGCCATCGACGGTAAGCCAGCCGGGTTAACCGGGGCGCCTCAAAAGGAAGGAATGTGCCACTGCGTTGTCAGAGCACAAAGCTGTAGTCTGCGATGACGAAATATATCCTCGATATAAACTCTCAAGAAATACACACTATAATGTACTGTGCTTAATTACAGTAAACACTCCCAAGCCTGCTTAATGTCAGTGCCAGTGCTATTTCTTGCCAAATGGGGCGCAGTGTGAAAGCCTTTCCATTGTCTGTATCGGTGCCCAGGTCTATCTCACGTACAAGCCCATTAGGCCAATGGACCCATTCTGTATACTGATACAGTATAATCAGACAGGAGATGGAGATTTGCTGTATTCAAAGTGTTAAAGTGATCACTTTAACACTCAACGTGGGTGTCTCCTAAATACGCTTGGTTCAAGGCTAGCATTCACGTGCGTTTTAGTGCTAACCCGGTTGACACTGACCCACTGACCCACACGCACACAACACTACTCTTATCCAAGGAAAAGGCCAGAGATTAGATCAGGGAAGTGGTGTAATCAGTGTTGGCGGCAAATGCATCTGGGTTTTAGAACAAGCCCTGCTCCAAGACAAGCACCTTTATTCCTCTGTTCTGCCTGGCTCTGTTCTGTTTGACTTTTACGGAAATGTGAAAGTTAAGTAACATGGAATTACTGCTGGAAGGTAGAAGATGGATTGAAAAAACTTTGAATTGATTGATTGAAAAAATTTACTGCATGACTAGTCTTTTTTGAGTTCACTATGTAAATGCATGGTGATTTAGATTATACTACCATGTTCACAAGTGTGTTTTTGTGTTTGTGGTTGGCTTACATCCATTAGAATACATGCTGTTTGCTCCACTATACGTTATGCTGGTGTGGCTGATCTGCTCAGGGTTGGACAGATTTCTGTGGAAGCATCCACGTGGAACGTCCACAACAGAATGTAGGCCATTCACTCTAATCCCAACATTGTGTCTGTGACATGTTCGAGAACGTGGCCCTGTGTGTGTGTGTGTGCGTGTGTGTGTGAGCATGTGTGTGAGCGTGTGTGAGCGTGCGTGCGTGTGTCTACCATAGTGCTTCCACCATTACACCTTCCCTCCTCCTCTTGTCTATTGTCTAATAAAAAAATAAATAAAAACAAGTAAGAACTAGCTCTTATCTCCTGCTCACTCTTATCATGTGATTGCTAAACAAGATGGGTTTACGTTTATCTTTGCATTTGGACATTATAACATGTAGACTGTATCAAGTTTGCTATTACAGTACAATGCAGTTAGGTTGATGTGTTCTCAGTTACCGTACTGCATACAAATGTACCGCAGGCCTGCATTACTATCTTTTGTAACATGAAAGCGTCTGCTAAATGATTGAAACAGTTTGGGTTGCGACGTACGATTGCTGAACCAACAGTGTTATCAGGAGGTGTGTAACACCTTTAACCATTAGTCAGTTTAACACTGAGAGGGCCCATATGGTGGTCATTTAGTGATGATCCACCAGTCAACCTCAATGCCTCTCATTAAGCCTCATTACTTGTATTGAACAACTAGACCAGAGCTCCCAATGCTTTTGTTCCCGGAAATGGCTACTGTTTGATACCTTAAAAGTATAGTCAGCTGTTGCAAGCTAATTGTAAGCTAATACACTTTTGGTAAAATTCACCAAATATCTCCTTGCTATATCTTACCGTTCACTGTGTGGATACTTCTACACAGCCTGTCTCCATAAATCGGAACGTAAACAAAGTGGTAAACACCGCTCACAACAACAAAGCCGTAGTACTACGCTTTGCCTCACAATTTCAATGTGTGAGGCGGCGCTGCGTAGGGAAAGTGTTTTGACTTGAGCTTGAAGTTAGCAAGCCTTTTGAAGAATAACTAAACCTGTCTTGAAGAGATAAAAGTATCATGTTCTCTCTCTCTCTGTTAGGCACCTTAGAGAAAGTAACATGTATATTTCTTTATATTTAGCAGGCTGTGGAATTAGTTTGGATACCGGAAACTTAAAAATAAGTTAAATGTTTCTACTACTTCATTGTTTATGTACAGTATATCTGTGAAATAACAACCTCACTTAATTTGTGTGTAAATTATGAAAATGTGAATTAGGAAGTTCTTCATGTCTGTGTTGATTTCGCTGTGGCGGTGTGCGATTGTGTGTTTCCTTAGCAAACTGTACTGCCAAGACGTCTTTTGTGAGTCTTCCCGGGCACTCTCAATCAAGCCTGGCTTCATTAGCGAGACCTTTCTTCTCCTCTGTCATCCCTCACTCTTTCTTTTTTTACCCCTCTCAGCATTTTCTACACTTCAGCATTTGTGAGATTTTTTTTTTCTCTCCGCATTTTCATCACGGCTAAGTAGGATTCTGTCTCTATGTGTCTCTGGCCAGCAATGCCACACAGCCTTGGCTGTTCTGCCTTTTCTCCGTAGCCATACAATGAGATCTGTTTGGGAGCAGCCGTTGGCAAGCTGGCACTTTGCTAGAGGGCCAGATATGAGTTGGAGGGGGAAATTCAATGACACAGTCAAAAAAGAGAGTGTACACTGGAGGAAACCAGACTCCTACCAGATAACAGTGCCTTTTCACTGAGTGATATCATAGTTCAAATGTATTGTAAACCATGTACATTTGTTACTGCACACGTAACACACACACACACATTATTTTGTCTGCTCTGGAATACACTACATAACAGGAGTAACTAACCATTATTACTGCTATTGTACTGGTTGCATGTAAAACACATTGCATTTACAACACAAATATATAGTTGTGAAATGTGTATTGATTAAACAGAAATCCTGAAAGCCGAAGGCGATATTGGCTGTAGCTATACACAATAACCATTACACCATTACAACTATTAGCTTCTGGTAATGCCTGTTGTTACTAGTCAACATTCTAGCAATACATTGTGCAACTGCAGTCTACAGAACCTGCATGAAGTTCAATGATATGAATGTGCCTTATTAAATGGTTTAGAAAGATGTGCCCTCAGCTACACTTTATGATAAACTGTTGGGAGCTCCATCTAGTGGTGAACATGGCTTTGGCCGGGACATTACTAATCCGTGTAGTGTGTGCTTATGCGTGTGCGTGCGTGTATGTGTGTGTGTGTGTGTGTGCGTGTGTGCGCGTGTGTGTGTTTTTCAATTTGTGAAATATATTTGTGAAAGCGGATTTTCTATGAAATATATAAATGTAATTAAAAAAAATGTTATGTGCTTGCCCAAGAGTTGGTACTGCCTTAGGTGTTCTTATGGGCATAGCTTTAATCCCACTGCAATGCTTTAGTGGGAAAACGTTTTCCCTTGAATTTATAATTTATTTATAAAGTATTTCTTTATCAGTTATACTGTAGATGTCCTTGTCTATACAACCCTCTGTCTTTAGTCTTGTGGGCTGAGGTTATGTATAGATTAGTAATTGTATAGAAACCACAATGAGGATATATGTCAACGTGATATATAATGTTCCCCAACTGCTGTGCATACTGTAACAGATGTACAGATTTATTATTATTATTATTTAGATTTATTTGGTAACAATGTCACATAATAATATGTGTATGACACAGTGACTCGAATATAACTAATCTGCTAACAACACAACAGTTGTACTCTATAATTCACAGGTGAGCCTAGAGTAGAGACTACCTTACACTTGTACACACGGTGTATCATCATGTGCACTTGTGTACCACATGGGGGCGATGAAGATACAGTTATGATTTAGCCTACTGGGGGAAACAGCTCGTTGTTTTACATGCAGAAACCAGGTTTTGCGGCTCTTGGGGCAATGAAGTGCAGTCTAATAGGACATACATAGGGTGAATTGCAGCATGCTTTTTGTGTTTTGTGCTTTGTTAGAATAATTAAAATGGTCTTACAATAACTGACTGCATTTGTAAGTGTGCACACCATATAATAATACACAATATATTCTGATGAAGGCTATGTACTGTACCGTCAGCGTGAGCGTACTTGTGGCAGATCATTTATTTGAAATGCATTTGCATTTCAATACGCATGTGGTTTCCTAGATATTTCCACATCCTCACCCTTTTCCTAGAGCACCTACAGAGGCAGACATGCAGCCTTACGAGCTGATAATGTTTCTGCCACGGCAGCCATATTGATTGGAATTCAGCCAGTATCTTCTTGTTGTCATTCAAATGTAATCCCTATTATCTGCCCAGGGAGACTGTAGCATGGAAGCTATCAATATCCCATAATTCTCTGCTCCTCTTCCATACTAATAAACTAAGACACCAGACAGCACTCCAAACAATTTGCCCCTAAATCATGTGTCATTAAATGTCTAACCTTCTATGTTGTTTCAGAACCAAACGATGCCTATACATCTATTTGTTTCCCCAGACCAGGCTACTGGTGTGTGCGTGTGTGTGTGTGCATGTGTGTGTGTGTGTGTGTGTGTGTGTGTGTGTGTGTGTGTGTGTATGTGTGTGTGAATCTAATCAGTACCTTTGCATAGTGTTTACTGTGTGCTCTCTGTGGTTCATCAGGCCCTATATGACCACAGGTAAAAACATCACCTTATTTGTAATGGGTGTATGTTTACGTATGTGCATGGTTCCTAATGCAAGCTCTTTCCTCAACAAGCCTACAGCATTACCAATTGGGTTCTCATAGGAAACACAGTTATTAACCATTCGGATAGAGTTATGATTCTCACATTCTAGTGCACCCCCACCATCAAAACAATACAGGAGTTCACTGCCCTCTTCTGCACATCATACACAGGGGTCAAGAGATACAGTGTACGACATACATTCTTGTAAGCACAAAAATATCTATGATATGCTTATTGAAATACAAGAAAGAAAGAAAAAGACAATGTTTTATGCCTCGAGGGCTCCTGACCTCCACTGGTGTTATATACTGTAAGTCGCAAGGCGTTAAGGTAGCCGTTTTGTGGTGACACGGGTCCTGAGAACAGGATAAAATCATGCCCTTGGGCTAGTTACAAGTCTGACCTACATACAACCCACTCCCACACATTTTGGCAAGGAGATGTGGTGAGTCTGTTGTGATTGGTGCATGCATCTCTGCTGTCATGAGGATGAGCTGCTATATTGTACAGTGCACTGTTTACTGCTCAAGAGGGCTACCCTTGTGCCTGTGCGTGTGTTTGTGTACACAGTGCTGTATGTGGGAGACGAATATTCATATGCAGGCCATCTGCGTGTACAGGAGCTCCACACATCTGTGTCTGTGAATAACACTTATTTTCTAGGACTCGCTTTCTAACTTTTTCACACAGTTAAACTTAAAATGTCCCATGTGTAAAGTTGTAACTGACACAGGAGTTCACAGAAACGGCACGAAAATGCCTTATCTATAAATGTGTATATCTTATATAAATGATATACTGTATATTATACAAACTGTACCAAATGTTTATACTTTACCTTACAAATGAATGCCCAGTCTTCCTAACGTACACCAAATCAACGTGTTGCACTGTATTAAATAGAGATTATATTACAGAGTTTGCATCCCCAGCTGTTGCCAGGGTTATTATTTCACACTTTTGTATACTACTGTATACAACTTCTTTTATTTCATTAACAGTTGTCAAATAGTGGACATTCTTTGGTCATTTGACACCATACTGTATGTTTCTATTTGACACCATACTGTATGTTTCTATGTGACACCATACTATATGTTTCTATGTGACACCATACTATATGTTTCTATTTGACACCATACTGTATGTTTCTAAGTGTGGTGTAACCAGTCAGTGTAACCAGGAGCTTTCTCAACACCTCTGGCCCTAGTTAAGAACTCATTCTGACCTTCAGCTAACTCAGGGTCCTATATCTAAAGTTGTAAAAACACTGCTAGTCTCCCTTGGTGTTCACCTAAACAGAAGGCTATAGTTCACTATTCAATAGCATTTCTAGTAGTCCACAGCTCTGGATTTTTGCAGTGAACTTTCATCTGACCTTGACTCCCCCGACACCTATTCTGTCTCACCCCCTCACTGGGGTCTTTGTCCCTGAGCCCGAGACAGACAGCTTTACACAGTCAGAAATATAGCAGTCTGTCTCCCAGCATCGTTACAGACCAGTGTAACAACAACCCAATTGAAGCTAGGTGGTCCCATGGCGACCATTATGCAACAGTGACAATCAGTACGTTTTGTAATTATATCACAGGTGTGACTTGGCACTCTATGTGGGTGACATGCTGGGTGTGTGCTTAGCATGCATACTACACAGTGTGAGTCTGAAGGGTTGTGTGTAATGTAAGTGGCCGAGTAACGTTGTCACCAACATCACATCTACACATACTGTAGTCCATCTGCATAACCTTATTTATTATGTATCTCCAGTGTGTTAAATGATGTGTGGGTGTATATCTTCCTCCTTCAGTCTGGGTTATTAGAGTGATGTATACTAGCATATACTTACTAATGGTACTCCTAAATACACTCACAGGGATGTTGTATTAGCTATAGCTTCATTGAAAACACACACACACACACACACGTTGGAACTTAATGGGCTATGGTAATGACAAGCCAAGGCACAAAACATGCAGTGTTATGGTTCCCTAGCAAGACACCAGGGAACATTACAACGAACAATTCGGCAGCCGAACAGAGGGACATTATATTACGGCGTGTATAAATACAAACCTTGAGTGCTGCTTCAACATTAAATACATGCTACAGTATGTAAGAATGACAGTTGTGAAATAAAAATGTTCCAGCACTTCAAACAGACCAGGCCACAGTAACCAAAAATAAATGTTGAGTGGATTGGATATACAAGCTACCACAACAAATGCTGTATATCTTACACACAGTCAAATATAAACGAAATCATAGAGGTTCCAATTAATTATCTGTATTTTTGAACAAGGATAATATGAAAACATATTGAGCCCTGGAAGCAATAATGTAGGACTGTTAGCACTATGAGACTTTACCACAGATGAAAATATAAATGATAAACTAGATAAGGACTTTCTTGTTCCAACAAAGGCAAATAGCTTAGCAAGTGAGTCAACAGGCCTTGTAGAGGACAGAACAGATATCAGAGGTTACACAAAGTTATCCGTACTTGCTAGGCACAAGTGGAATGTAGCTTAAATAAAGGTACTTTTTAAAAAAAATTTTTTTATTTGAATATATTTTAGTTGAGTTTTGTATCAAGTGATTGGGTCAGCTGTAAAACCAGCTTTAACTGACATCCACAGGTGCATTCTGGGATAGACTATGCAGCACATTGTTTAAATATCCTTTGTCTACATATGTTTGTATGAAAGTGTGTATGCGTGTCTGTGTGTTTCTTTGTCTATTCCTCATTGTATCCATCTGGCTGTGTCTATGGTCCAGCTGTCTGACCCACACCTTCACACAACCCTGCTGTTGGCAATTTGACATTCTAATAGCCTTTTCCGCAGCTGTTTCTCTGTCACTCATTGCCATGCAAATGAGAGCAGTGAAGATGCAAACGTGAGCTGGAACGCATGATTTCACTGGATCAGGAGTCAGTGCTAGTCAGCGCTCGTTAGCTGGTAAAAGCCTTTGGGTTACCAATAGCCGGGGGCAGCCATGACAGTTAAGTTAGGTTGAAGGTGTGTAGAAAGGAATGTAGAAGAAACTTGTTGGAATCTGATGGCCTGAGCTTCCACTCCGTTCCAGTGAACATGCTGACCTGCTCATATCTTCTGGGCAACCGAAACTTCTGTTGTTCCCACATCTCCCATATCATTATCTCTCTCTCTCTCTGTCTCTCTCTCTCTCTCTCTCTCTCTCTCTGTCTCTCTCTCTCTCTCTCTCGCCACATACAGTCCCCAGGGCTATAGAGCTAGAGGGAATTATATCCCAGTGTGTTGCAACAACAGGAATCTCTGTATGAAAGAGTGCATAATATATGTAAATAGAGAGAGAGAGGGGAAAACTGTTCAGGCTAAGGGAAGAGGAACAGCTTTCCTGTGATTCAGGATTTCTGCACTTACCCACACACGCACACACACACACATGCACACGCACACACACACATTCCGGATGTCAAGTTCTGGGATTTCGCTGTGGGAAACTTTAGCTCAAGGAGTAGGCGTGCTCTGGAAGGAGGAGCACAGCTTTAGAGAGTGTGGAACCGGACACGGTGCTACAGCAGTGTGTTAATGTGGACCTGGTCTAACCTGTCCTCAGTCCCAATGATATGTTGCTTCAGAACACAGTGGCTGTCTACACGTCAAACGGGCACTGTTAGCTAAAGTTGAGGCTGTGTATACTCCCTGAGAACTCTTTTGTGGAGCACTTGCTGGAGCATCTTCAGGACATAGCTTGCTTATACCGTACCGTACCATGGCCGGGGTCACCAGGAAGGGTTCTGGGCGACCGTCATACTACTACAGGTTCCTGGGCAAATCCCGTCTGCAGCGGCAACGCAGTCGGTCACGCAGTCGCACCAGATCGGCTGCCAACAAGGGTAATACATGGCACGACTGCTATCACTCACCGCTACAGCCACTGAGCTTGTACTGTAGTCTGTGCCTGGGCAGCTGTGGACAGCGACCTTATCTACTCTAGCTGCTCAGGAATCAACCACAGAGATACTGTATTATTGATACTTTGAGGCACTTGTACAGTGAGAGCCCAATGCGTGTTGTATAGGTTGTGTTATGAATTATGTAACACAACTTCTAGACTTTTTTGTTTGTGTTTATTTTGTTCACATTTCTGACTTTCATTTCTAAACCTTTGACATGTATATCTGTTGTAGCCATGGGGTTGTAGCCTGTTTCACTTGTGTGTGTGTGTGTGTGTGTGTGCGTGTGCGTGCATTCACAATATAGCACTATTCTTTACAAGAGGGTGCTGGCTCACATTTTAGTGTGAACCTAGAATTCCACTACTGTGCCTACAAATATGGTTAGATAGCAACCAAGAGTAATTTGATATACTCTGTTAATTCATACCTACCTTTCTGTTACAGAGATACTGTACGGGAGAGGGGGGGAGTAGCTAGCTACTGTAGATCCACAACCTGTTGCTTTTCACAGTTAAATGCTGTAAAATGTTAAATGCTGTAAAATGTGTAGTCATTGTGTTTTTATTTCTAATAACTTGTATTGGAGATCAGCTCCTTTTTAATTGGGAGCAGATGAGAGAGAGAGAGAGAGAGAGATAGAGAGAGAGAGAGAGAGAGAGAGAGAGAGGCCTCTCTTTCTTCTTTTACTTATCTCTCTGATGACAGGGCTTTTTGAAGTCTCCCGTCATTCACTCTTCAAAGGAACAAACATATCCAGTGTGAACACTGTGTGTGTCTCTCTCTCTCTCTCTCTCTCTCTCTCTCTCTCTCTGTCTCTCTCTCTCTCTCTCTCTGTCTGTCTGACCCATACATAGAACATCTACCTTTGATCTGGCTGGCTAAGTGCACTCTCCTCACAAAGGTTTCATAGGTAGTTACTGTATATATTGGGGTGGCGCGTTCACAAAGTTTGAATATTTGCATATCTAGTAAAACCCTATGACACCATGATGGTACCATAGACATACAAAACGGTCATGTTTTGCACCCACTTTCCATGTATCCTCATAAAAAATAATAATACAACATTGGTATGTTTTATCAATATGTTATACCTGTATTGTATTGTGACTATTGATAGATGTCCTGGCTTATGTTTGAGACACACACAGGGCTCTTTGTGTAGTGTTTGCACACATTGCTAAGTGGTGACAATCTGATCACGTGTAAAGGAATTAATTTGCAAGCACTCAGGGATTAAAAAAATAGAAGATTGATATCTCCCATCAATGTCATGAGGTAAGAGTGTTGTTGGCATATGAGGATCCCCTACAGGCCTGAGCACATCCCTGGCTTTGTGTTATCTTAGGAGCATGCCATGGTCCCCTTGCACCATGTGCATGGTGTCTCCGGGCCAGGATGGGTGGCGTTAGGTAATTTGTTATTACTCTGTTTGTGTGTGTGTGTGCGTGCGTGTGCATGGTTGACTATGGAAATATCAACATCAGTTTAAATTCTTATCACGTTTGGAGTGTAGATGGTAGGTCTTTCCCTTGTACTACTTTTCCAAATATAACCAGATATAACTGTATATCTAACAGATATGGAGACAGTGTGTGTGTGTTTGTGTGTGTGTGTGTGTGTGTGTGTGTGTGTGTGTGTTCGGGGGGGCTGTCAGGGTTCTCTTGAGTGATCTGTTGTAATTTGTCATGCTTTAAAGCCCATAGACACATTTCCCTCTAAATGATGATTATGAACTAAATATAGATTGTGCGTTGTTTGCGTAATGTAAAATGCTACTGTTGTTTACATTTGATGCAGAAACCTTGCTTTACTATGCAATATACTAAAAACAAACTTTTACAGCACAATAATCTATTTTTAGCATACAGCCAGAGCTTATACTTTTTACTTTTTACAATAATACAGTTTGTTTTTCTTTTGTTGCTACAATTTAGCTATTTCTGTAAAAATGCTGTTTGTTTAGTTTTAACAGTAGATATTTAAAAGAAACGTACTCCATAATATTGCTTTGTCTTGTTGGCCTGCAATGAATATTTACAGTTATTTATCCTGTATTATTTTTGCATAATAGCTCTGTAAAGGGCTCTTGTGTCAACTGTGCTTGCATCCAGGATAATTTGACTTCATACAGTAGTCATCTCTCTAAAAGTAGTTAAAAACTAAAGATGCGTTATTTGTTTTTCTTGATATGTGCGATGATGCTCAAAGATCGTTACACTCACACGTCTATCTTTATTCCTTTTTTATTTTTTCTGTTGTGTTGGAGCAACACAAAAGTTGGACGGGAGTGATAGCCACTTACTGTAGCTGTGAAATGCTTCTGAAGTTTCTGCTTGTCTGTACAGTGTATCTTCTATAGTGGGAAAATAACATTCCTTCATTAAAACCATGATTATTTAAATGTATTACATTTATCGTATGACTTACAAATCCCATTTAGGTTGTGCAAGAACATTTACTTTTGAGGGCTCAACATTCTCCTTTTTCATACAGTCTACAAAAGCGCACTAGTAACACAGTAACACTGTAGAATAACTACAAACCTCATTAAGTCAATAAAACATAAAAGCCAACATTTACTGGATGAACATAAAGTGTAACACATAGCACATGCTATTCTGAGAGGTTCATAAACAAGAAACGCTCTTTCATATGTCCCATCTGTGTGACAGCTTCAGCCATCTGTTTCTGAGCAAGCCACACCTTTCCTCTCCGTACGAGCCCCGCTGATGGGACGTTAGAGACGAAACTGGGAAAAGGGAAATGTCCAGAACAACACAGAAGCGCCGCGATGACTCAGTTTCCGATCCGCAACGCACATGTCACACCTAGACACAGGATGCTGGAGAAATGTATCTGGCTCTCGAACTCCAACGCGATTTTGAAGTGTCTTTCGAATGTTTACTTCCTGAAGATATCAGTCAGAATTATAGCCAAGACGTAGACAGTGAGATAAGTGGACATATCTTCATTCTGTCCTCAGTTTAA
Source organism: Speoplatyrhinus poulsoni (assembly GCA_025447795.1). Lineage (NCBI taxonomy): Eukaryota > Metazoa > Chordata > Actinopteri > Percopsiformes > Amblyopsidae > Speoplatyrhinus > Speoplatyrhinus poulsoni. The sequence goes on from JAOEGT010064453.1 coordinate 15,234, forward strand.
ATGTATTTCTCAATGCTTAAAAACAATTCACTGCAGCCAAACATTGACGTTACAGTACATATTCTGCAGACCATCAACTGGATGTCATTGTTATATTACTGTTAAGGAAGGAAATAAACATTTGCCTGGAAGTAATTGTGAGTTGATGTAACAGTAAAAAAATAAATTGTATCACACATCAGATCATCTAAATTTAACCTGGGATCAGTTTCTGATCCCAAGCTGCGCTCCTCAATCTGCCTCCCTTCCACCTCCAAGGGTCAGAGGATGAGGTGCTGTAGACCTGAGCCCCCAAACGAGTCCAATAACAGTGGGACAGGTGCAGGCTAATCCTCCCTTAATACACAGATCCTCGCTCAGATTGCCAGTAGAGGAGATTTTCTGTAATGCCAAAAGAGCACTGCTTATTGCCTTTTCTCCAACCTATATGAACTGCCTGTCAACTCCTTAAATTACCCAGGATATATTCCAGACCGACAGAAAGCAAGCACAACATTTGCACAAACACAGTTATAAAAACAATTGCGAGGTACTGCTACACAGTTAATTAAGGAATCGGTACTTACTGTATCTATAAGTATTATGGTAGTTTGTGTATATTTGTGAATATTTGTTGACATTTGTTGGTATTTTGAACATTATCCCCATTACCTGTTACTTTTTTTTTGATACTGACAGGTAAAGGTGCTTTTTATTGTCACAAACACATACATGTAGTGAAATTTATCCTCTGCATTTAATCCATCACTCAAGGGAGCAGTGGGCAGCCGCTGTGCAGCTCCAGGTTGATGCCAGTGTCTCTGGTCAACAGCACTGACTTGAGAATTAACCTAACATGTTTTTTGATAGTGGGGGAAACCAGAGCACCTGTAGGAAACCAGGCTGGGACAACCGGGGTTCAGGACCTTCTTGCTGTGAGGCCACAGTGCTATCCAGTGCTAACCTAGTGGATTGTCTTTGACATTTCTAAACCATATTTTGCAGTGGTCAGGTTAGCATTAGCACAGACATTTTTTTGCAGAACCAAGGTGAAACATGTAAAAGAATAGAGAGGCATTAGCTTATTGCAATAGCATTAAGCTATTGCAAATGTAAGCTATAGACTTCCACAAATATCTCCTCAGTCTGCTAGCTGCCAGGTCTCACTGAAAAAAAATAACCTGGTGTTTCTGCAGAGCCCTGGGTCTGTTAATGGGAACACAGCCAAATTGGTGCAGACCGCACCACATTACACTATCCTAGCCTTGGCAATGTGTGTCTAATACAAGGGGTCATATGTGGCATTGTAGGAAGATGTGTTTTTCTTCAAATATCAACAATCTTTCCCCAGAAACCTTGACACTTTAAAAGCAAACTATCATATATTATTGTCAGATGGCTGCTGTAGACATAGGGGTGCTATCAATCATGATATGCTACAGTATCATAGCTGACATGTTGTGTCCCTTCGTGACTGGTGTCTCCAGGTCAACGGTCTGCAGAGCATGTGCGTCCCCCTCTCATTGACAGTGGATGTTATTGAGCCTAGAAGGGTCTCAGTCACTTGCGATTGGAATGCTGTCGCCCTCTGCAAACACAAACTTCCTTATCCTGCGCTGCTCTCCCGCTAGCCTTCCCATAACACTCTGCAGACAAAGACGGGCTAGCGCCAAACAAAACAAGAATCAAAGTCCTGCCCCTTCCACCTCTGTTACTGCTATACCCAGAGTGTGTATGATACAATCTGTGTGTCTGTAGGGGGGAAAAAAAGATGCCTATTTAATTCAGCATTAGCGTGTAATCTAGCTTGATACGTATAATGCAATTAATCGGAGCACAGCATTTAGTCATTTACATAACTGCGTCTTTACGTCTCATCGAGAAGAGCGTGGCATGGATATGGTGTTGTTGAGAGGATGCAGCACACAGTGGCTCTGCGTGTGTGTTACCGTAATAGCCGAGGCCATGCAGTGGTGATGTTGACTGCGGACTATATTATGGTCCCTAAAAGCTAAAAGGGCCAAAGGGTCCAGCAGTGTCCTCCCAGCTGATGTTGGCACATGAGGGTGGGTGCACACACACACACACACACACACACAGAGACACACACACACACACACACATTTCAGACTCTATGCACCGTCTTGACAATTTAAAGTTATTTCTTTTAAATATACGTATATTGTATATAAACAAACTTCCATAAAACACCTCACATTGATTGACATGCATTCACAGTTTATATTGGAGCCATGGTTGGGCATAGTTTTGCAGAACACTCAGCCAGTCAAGACAAGAGGCTGTTGTCTGGTAGGGAGGTGAAGCGCTGCTAGAATGATGTGTTTGTGAGGAGGAGGAGGAGGAGGATGAGGAGGAGGAGGGGGGGTGGAGGAGGTGGGCAGAGGCCTGCTGCTAGAGTAAATACAGTAAACAGACTGAAATGCATGACAGCCTGTGATTTTCACCACACATTCCCCTGGCCCCCAGAGAACCAGTGTGTGTGTGTGTGTGTAAATCTGTGTGCGTGCGTGGGTAGACGTGTGTGTGTGTGTGTGTGTGTGTCTGTGTGTGTGCGTATACGCATATGTGTGTGTGTGTGTGTGTGTGTGTGTGTGTGTGTGTGTGTGTGTTCACCCATAAGTCTGTGTGTATGCCTCGGTGTGTGTGTGTGCATGAGTGTACGCATAGGTGTGTGCGCGCATGTTTGTGTACACCCGTAAGTCTGTGTGTATGCCTCTTAGTGTGTGTGTGCATGCGTGTACGCATAGGTGTGTTCGCGCATGTTTGTGTACACGCGTAAGTCTGTGTGACCGTGTGTGTGTGTACCCGTGTGTATGCACACGTGTGTGCGTGTGCTTGTATATTCTCCTCTCTTCAGCTGTCATAACACGCGAGCTGGGCATTCCCTCCAGAGGCTGTATTTCACAGCCTTGAGGGAAGAAGAGTCTTGCTGTAGATGACACATATGACATATATGATAAAAGCGCTCTTTATATCAGCCCTTTCAAATCTGGTCGCGCCCGAATCTTATATCCTTTTCAAACAGGCACTTTGAAGGCGTATGGCTTACGGGGTTTATACGGTAGCGGTGGATACCGGGAGCACGTTTCGCTCGCTGTCGAGCTTAATGTTATTGGTTTTACTGTTTAGTCTATTCTCCGGAGAAAGGTTAGATGCTCTCTTCTCTGTTCTGGTGGCCTCCAGCTTGTTGTAGTTGTAGCGCCAAGCTAATTTCACACAGCACTGACTGAATACATCCCACACTTGAGTTGAATGACAGTAGCTTCCGGCTACATGCCACTCATATGCTATAGAAATAGTCTGTCCTACACAGCCCACACACATGCATAGCATACGAGAAACGATTAGGAATGTAGCATCACTCACAGATGCTAAGGGTAAAATACACTTTTGTAAAAAATAATGCACAGTGCAGTAAAGATAATGTGCCACTGCAACACATAGGGCTTCATGTACGTACGTTAGCGAGCGCATTGGTAAAGTGAGCACAGCCAGACGGCAAATAGCGCACCCTGTGCCATCGCGTTTTACGTTTTATGTACTAAACTTGCGAATTATCACTTCTAAATTTGCCGTTAACACGTGAGTAGTCTATGGTGGTGGTCTATGCTCCAGCCGCCCATATTCGTAAGTTGCGGCGCTCGAAAGCAATGGAACAGCAGACTCAGAAAAAGAGAACAAGTTTTACTTTAAGATATTTGCAAAATGAAACTCTCCGCCGGAATCTTATGACACGTCAAATCAAGTGTGCTGCTTGTAATGTTGCCTATGTGTGACACAACTCCCGTATAGCTGTATCTCTGGACCCGGGACAGGGAGAGCGAACCGCGATGTGGATTATGAGTTCGACATGGCCCACTGATGATCATGATGGTATAGCGATGTTGAAACTGACCTATTGCAGAGCGCTACTTGCTAGTGATGAAGTTACCAGCTCTTTTAGGTTGAGCTATTTTAATTTTAAACTTGGGGTTAACATATGTAATGCCAAAAGAAGATGTGTATGACTCCATAATCTCACTACCCTTCCACCAATACCGTATGCAGGGATGTTTAGATTAAAAGAGCTGTAGAGAGAAAAATATAGAAAAGGTAGGCTATAGACTACAGCGTATTTTTTAACATAATATATTGTATATGAAACGTGTTTGCATTAATGAGCTATTAACCTCTTCTCTTTTATAATTCAATACAATGAACCTTGATGGGCGTTGACTGTCGATCAGCCAATCAGTCTAAAAATAGCCGGTTATGCCCAATCGCATTTACACGAATGTGGCATACATGAACAACAGCTAGGTGAGACGAGTGAAGAGGGCCTCATACTAGCCTTCGTCCGGGGCCCCCAAATCACTTCATCTGCCCCTGCTTGTGTTTTGCATCGCAGTTTTCATACATTAAATGGAAAAAAAATCAATCTCTCCCATATTTTTGGGCGACACTCCCAATCTCCCCTCCCCCCATGAACGCATATGCATGAATAGGAAAGAGCAACTTGTGACCCTATGTTTCTTCAGCAGGCAGAATAGCATTTTAGCCATGTGCGATGCCATGTTTATACCCGCAAGGTGTGATTAAATTACGTCTAAAACGGAGGCTAACACGTTAGTTCATGAGGCCTATAGTGTACATAAACGGTATAAATCAATAGTAGGAAAATTACATTTCTGCTACTACTTATTGTAGCGATGATTACTTCTGTATGAGATGAGGAAATAAGATTACATGATATTAAATATAATTGAGCTCAACAAAGAAGCAGTTATTAATGATTACCCCTCTCACACACACACCACACCACACATGCAAACATACATATTGTTATTATTATCATTATTATAGACAGACAGATTATTTCACCCCTGTCTGGACACCTTAGCTTGATTGTGCTGACAGTTGGTGACACATTTGCTGTACTGCAGTAAAATGTCCTTGGTGGTCTGTACAGTAGCTGTCCCCCTGGTAGGACAGCTACTTTACAGTACAATAGACGCAATGCAATATATAGGGGGCGAACTATATGGCCGGCCATGATATCACACACACACACACACACACACCCAGAGGTGTCTATCATTATCAATATTCACTAGCACCGTATCAGCTGTAGTCTCTGGTGGCCAATGTTTCTATTCTGTTTGATGTACACATTGAGATTCATTCTCTCTCCCAGGTGGAACAGCCTTATCTCTGCTGGCCAGACCAGGACACACACACACACGCACACACGCACACGCACACGCACACACACACACATTCAAAGGACCTTATCAGGTCTAGTAGTTTTTGATCCTCCAGGGTCCCATTCTGGAGGAGAAAGCTGCTTTATAAACGGGTTATGTGGAAGTATACTTCAAACAAAACTAGACCGGTGAAGGATCTGACCTTGTGACATTTGCTCAGAGAAATGTCTGTATAGGTTGGAAGAGTGTCCACGTGGAAACGTGTACAGTAGCAGACTAACCGTACTGTAAGCAAGGGTGTATTGCACCCCCTCCAATGCAGTTGTGGAAGAGGATAGTTAGCATAACATGTAGAGCAACAGGCATTGAGACCAAGGTGCCTACTGTAGAAACCACCATGATGTGCACTATATTTAAATATAAAGGAGCAGGAAGATTCAGAAGACATGGAAAATAGAAAATAATGATGATTATATTATCGGGGAGACAGCAGCCAGACAATATGGTTATGAAAGACACATAGGAAATCATGGAATATAAAGAGACATGGTCCACGTGGGTTTGTAAGGTATTCACATGTGGCCTGTTTTTATAGATATACAATACATTAAAAGGCCTATACCAGTTGAGCTTTATAGATGAATCAAGTCACTAAATAAAGAGTGTGTGTGTGAGGGGGATTTATTGGCCGTCTATGTGTTTCGACTACGGAAACTAGTTTGCTAGCAGGTCAGGATGGCTTTGTACTGTATTTCACCTACTGTCAACAAATACTGTATAGTGATATATTTTGCACTGTGACTAGTAATAGCTAACTAACAGTTAGCTATTACCCTACGAGACGCCAGTCAAATTTGAATGGTGCAAATTCCCTCAAAAGTGCAGTTCCCTTCGGCGCCACCTGGCTATGGCTAAAGATGAGCACAGCTGTCACCAAATTGACCAACCCTCAAATGGGTTAGCGCTGGCAGTCACACTTGACTAGCTTAGGATCAAAGCTAATTCTAGACACCTGCTAGCCACGGAGAGCTGCCCAGAAGCTACAGATGCTTCATTTACTATTTTTTGTTTTTGCTAGTTGTTGTCGTTCTATTATGGTGTCTGATCCGATATGTACGTGTGCCGGTTGCTTGTTGTTGTGGCATGTGTTTACGTGTGTCAGGTACATATTTGTGAATGCAAAACAGTGCTGTTCTGCGCTTGTCTGTCTGGCAGCCACAGAAGGATGTGGGATTTTTCTAGTCTCCTTTTTTTTTCAATTACAGTGTGTGCTAATTCAGTCAACAGGCCTGTTAAACAGCAGACAGCTAATTCACCACAGCTCAGCTTGACAAGCCAATAGACAGCGGTATTGGGTGTGTGCTGTGTGTGTCCATGCACACTCTTTCCCGTTTTAACTACTTTCACGACTGTTTGATTCTACAGTACTTGCCTCGATGGGGCTCTAAAGAATCCCCTGTAATTTAAGGGTCTCTGTGTGCCATACACACACGCACACACACGCAGGCACACACACATACAGTGTATGTAGACACACACAGTCACACACTGTTAAAAATGTAACATTAAAACACAACACATCACCACCAAAATCAACACCATCCTGAGACAACATTCAGAATGCAAGCTAGTATCAGGACACCCAGCAAGAGGCATACAGTGAGATATGAATCACGCAAGTGTTACTGGGCAGTAAATCCTCCAAAATGCCCAAAATTATTAGATAAAGATAAAGCCCTAGTTAATTTTCCATAATAGTTTCTAGCAAAACTGACACCCATTTATTCAACAATTCATTGGATGAGTCCAGTTTCAGAGAATGTGATGTCAGATAGACACAATAACAATACAGCAAAACGTTATTATTGACTATTATTGTTAAGTGAGGCACCTCATTATTGCAAAACTTAAAATGGCTCAGAGCTATGTTGTGTACTGTAGAAGTCACATGTCGTGTCAGCTGTTATGTAATGGTGTTTCAGAACATAACTACCTCTGCAATTATGCACAACATTCTATACACCAGCCGTCTGGCTAACACAATGTTTATTGTACCTGGGAGCTTGCAATCACCTAAGACTTGTCTAGACATGCATACTTTGCCCTGCTCGCATTTGTCCTGGACGTGGAGAATTGTTCTAGCGTCAGGTTTACATGTCTACAAGCTCTGTCTTCCTAAATGGGCCTCAGAGTTATCCCTGGAACACAGACGATGAGATAAAGGAATTCTATCCAGCAGCTAATTTAAATGTATAGTAAGTGATTGTAAGCTAATAGACTTAATGGCAAATAGATATGGCCCGCTAGCAGCCTGTTCTGTGTGCATGCTGAATGGTAGCACAAGCAAAGTGGTGCATACTGCACCACACAACATTACCCTGGCCTTGGCAATGTGTTTCCAATGTGTGGGGTGGAGCTTCTGAGGGAGCACCCTGTGGCATTAAAGGGAGAGGTGTTTTTGAGGTGTTTGTGTTTACGTTTCAAATATCAACAAGCTTACTCCAGAGTGACACCATCCATCCATCCATCCATCTTCTCCCGCTTATCCGGAGTCGGGTCGCGGGGGCAGCAGCTTCAGCAAGGGACCCCAAACTTCCCTTTCCCGAGCAACATCCAGAATGACACATTTAAGTTAACTCTTCGTTGCTGTTCAACTACTGTTGTTGACACGTCATATAAAGCGATTGTTTTCAAGGTGGTCCCTTAAATAAAAGTCTATAGTAGACTTTATGGTTTCCCAGTATATGTATCTTGGCCAATGCTGCTGTATGTACAGTATGATGACACGAAGGCTCCTGTCCTCTTTGTTGACAATGTAAAGAGTGTCTCCATCTCTCTGTGTTCCCCCAGAGTCTCCTCCAGAAAGGGCTGGACGGCGTCGAAGCGTGCCGGGCAGCTCCGCCGATACCGCCCCCGCCATGGAGCCTGCGTCCACCGCCGCCACGCCTTTCCGAGTCACCGTGAGTACTGTGAGTGCGTTGTTTACGAAGCCTCGTCTTCTGCCTAGTCGCTTAATCCATTCTGCTTCACTTCTGGTCTGTTCCTTGCTTTTTTCCACGTCCTGTTATCCTGTCTGCCATTGTTGCTGTGTTTTTCTTTGTTTGGTTTTGGTTTGGTGGAGATAACAGATACTGACTGATACAATGTGGCATTTGTGTAAACGAACGTCACATGAGCAATGGCGCTAATCCTGTCAAGTAGACCCTCTGAAATTGTGGGTCTAGCTTTGTGAATTCAGAGGGTAAGTACCTGTTTCATTGATGTATAGGCAACATATCCCATCATTGTATAGCACTGTAGCCTCTTTGTTATTCATTCAGTCCAAGGTGCATTCTTGACCCTGTGGCACCCTGGAGGTATTCCACCGTTAAACTGTAGCTGTACCTTTTCTGTGTTAAACCTTTGGTTCATTTTTTTAATAATGCAGCTTGAATTACATTTGGTATGCAATAATGTATTTTGATAGACTTGCACTGAAGAAAACAAACTCAAATAGGTGTAAATGCACTCCTGGTATGGGGTTCTGTCTCACTGTTGTGTGTGCATTTGAGACAAGAGAACGGAACGGTCTTAAGCATGTAGTCTGTTAGATGTACATCAATGCTAGCAGCAGGCTGGTCTGGTCTCCAGATGGACCCCTGCCAATCTGAAACTAATTTACTTCAGAAGGAGTGTTTAGAATGGGACCTTTTGATGTACACCATCTACGCATTGCATATCTACGCTCTTTGGGCTGAAATTTAGCACACTATTCCCCATTTCCTCCACTCACAGACACGCTGCTTAATGGTCCAACATGCTTGGACTAAGCTCACACACACCATGACATGCGCAGTCACTTACTCAGTGCCTCGAGATACACAGACACGCACGCACGCACACACACACACACACACACACACACACACACACACACACACACACACTCGCACACACAAACATACCGTATACACACACCAATACTCTGTTTGTCATCGTGCTCTAATTCCAATCCGATATGCTTTCTGAAACGTTTATTCAATAGATATAAACAGGCAATTAATGAAGCGAAAAATGTGCTGTGAGTCATCAATTTGCTGCTAATTAGCAATTAGCAGGGCACATTTCCATCAATAATTAATGAACAGGGAGCCAGCAGCTTCAAGGTGAAGTGTAAAACACTAGCTGCGCCTGAACCCTGAGAGCCTGGACCACTCAGGGTTCAGGCTTTTACACACAACCCTGCATCTTTCCCGGGTGTTACGGTGCTAACCCTTTAGCAGTGGTTGTCAAAGTGGACTCTGGACTGCCTGAAGCATTGTGCGATGCTTTTGTAGGGTCGTGAGATCTCCAGAAATAATTGAATTTATTTTATTATTATTGTTATTGTTATTAATCTAGTTTTAATATCACTTGTATTTACTTGTGTGCATGCTGTCATGTTTTGCTATTGCACAATTCTGTTTCTTTCACACATACAAAAAAACAATTACATTTTTTCTGAGAACATAAACCGTAACATAATAGTATGTATATTGTATATTGCTATATCAATTATATACAACATATTTAACATATATGCAAATATGTTTTAGATATTTTTGCCGGCTAATAGCCTAATAGCTACTTACCTAATAGTCGTGAAGCTGGTTTAAATGGGCAATTTTATCTTAAGGTTAGGAGACAATAAATATTATATTATAGATGGAAGATGGAAAGATATATGGAACAGAGGACTGTAAATCTCGCAGGAGACACGGGGGGTCAGACAGAGGAAAGACTGACTATTGATCAGGCGTCAGTTAAGCACTTGGTCGGACTCTCTAGGGCGAAGGGAAGGAGAAAGGATGAAGAAGAGCCAGGAAGAAAAGTGGTTCGATTAAGTCATTGTCTCAGTCATGAGCACTTAACGTGCTTCCATTGCTGTGTGGGTAAAAAGACCTCTGTAATGGCTCCTTCTTGCACCTTCCTTTATACTGCCCTCATCTGGCCTTTAGTGGTACTGTAGCAGTACTGTACCACCAAAGCGTGTTTAATTTCTATATAACTGTATAACATTATACTCACTTTTAATTAATATGCATTACATTATACATATTATTCGATTTTTTATTTCTTCCAACGTACAAAACCATGACAATCATGTCAAACAGAGGTGCACAATTTGTGCATGTGTGTGTGTGTGTTCGTGCGTACGCGTGGGGCTGGTGTATGCTATTGGAGATGTCTATGTACTGAATATACTACTGTAAGATGGGCAGGTACTGTATAGGGAGATGCCAGTCTGTCAGGTCAGCCTGCAGAAAGACAAAAAACACAACACACACACTCGCTTGCACATATACAGCAAACCCTCTCCCCCCACCACCTCCGTCAAAACTCTTCTCTTCCAGTAAAGAGTCCTGACAACATCTAAACTATCCCTCCTAGGCCTTGAGCTAAATCTGTCAAACTGTTTTCCTCTCATTTACCTAATAGGCCTGCACACACACTAATGAGGGCAACACTAGCCAAGGCTGAAAAGTACGAGATAATGAAATGTCTCACCCATTGTCAAGATTGTGCTTGTATCGCCAGCAAAAAAACATAGAAGTTAAGTTAAATATAATACTAAGTGTCAGTTATTTACTGTACAAATGTGCTGTTGCTTTGATATTGTTATTTTGGTTTTAAACTCTAACAGTGCTTGCTTCTCCAACACCAGAGAACTGGTCGGCTCGCCCTTTGTAGAAGTTTTTCAGAGATTTAGACGTTTCTAGAAATGTCAGGTTCTGCGCGCCATATAACACAATCTCGGAGTTTGTCTGGGAAGTTACAACAGTAGATTGAAAGCTCACACTGCAGTGCAAAGCTTCGAATAAAATGTCAGCGCCTGCCCTCCCATCCACACCGTGAATCCACGCAGAACATTGTGTTAGCCGGCTGAATTGTGATTTGAGCGTCTTACCCAATCAGCCTCTCGCTCTATTTCACCCTGGCTCTCTCAGATAGTCGCTGTGGGTGGGGGTGTAATTGGACAGGTATGTCTGTTGTTTTCGTGCATGGGAGAGAACATCAGTCGATGGAGCAGCAGGGAGAACTGCGTTGATTGTACAGGTGGCGATGGTATCAGGCCCCATTAGACGAGTCTGGGAGAGACTGGGTCCTGGGAATAGAATTACCTTGTTGTTCTAATTGACTAAAAAAAATAAAAAATGAAGAGAGGCCCCTCTGAAAACTCCAGCGATGGAATTGAGGTGTCTTGTTAGTGCTGATGTAATGGACTTGGACAGACTCGGATTACAATCAGAAACTCATTCCGGGACTGCGCAATGATTAACTAGCATGAATGTTGATACAGTGGCCATGACGGCACAGTGGCTAGAAAGCAAACAAACAAACGAATCAAATTCCCATGGGAGAGGAAACGTAACTCTGGACTGAACCATGGCTGAGTTGTGGTGTGCACAACCAACTCTCTAAACCCACTGGCAGGAGCATAGACATACCATTCCACTTCTCCTCCTTCCAATGACCTTATTGAAATCTGCATTAACGTGTGATGTTGCTGTAATAATCCCTGTCAGGCTCTTTAATGGCCTTATCTCGCATCTCTGCTTTACAAAGACACCGTGTTAGATATAGTCACAACAATATGAACATGGGTTCAATGTCAGCGACATGATTGTTACATAGTGATACATAATGTAGTCCTGAATACTAACAGAATACAATGCGTAAAAGGCGGTCTGGTATCCTTTGGGATTCATGGTTATTTATTCAGCGAAGGCCCGTTAGATAATGCCTGCGCTTCAGTCGGCTATGGATAATTTAACGACATATGGCATTTACTATTGTATTCCTTCACAGTAAGACGATGCGCGGCAGATGTGTTCTTGGACATTTGTCCGTCCTATGATAATGGCAGGGGTCAGGGGTCACTGGTCGCTTGCCGGGGGGAGGGGGGGAATTCCGGATCATGTCTTGATTGTCCGGAACTGTCCCGCTCTCACTTCATTGATGCGGCGCGAGCAGGAGGGCTCAAGGAGCAAGCATGTAGCATGTAGCATGTAGCATGTGGCATGTAGTATGTAGCATGTAGCATGTAGCATGTGGCATGTAGCATGTAGCATGTAGCATGTGGCTGCACACTCTGGTCTGAATGCAAAGTAGCATGGGCGTTAATTATGGAGCACCTGAGAGCCACTGGGACAGACCACGGGAGGGTCAGACTAATGCGGCAGTCTCCCTGTCACATTTGTCTCTGTCTTCTCTCAGAAGGAGCCCTCTGTCACTAAGAACCACCACCCCCCCTTCCCGATATACCCACCTTGTCAGTCATTTGCTGTGCTTTCTCCTTACTACTCATTCTTCTTCTCATTCTACTGCTTTTCTGCTCACCCATGCCCTGCACACCTCTGCATTTTAGCTACTTCTATCTTCTCATTTATCCTGCTCCTTTACCTCTCAGCCAGGCACTCGCTGTCATTTTCTCACATTTCTGACTGCTCCCACCTCTACAGTACTTCACTCTCATTCAAAATGCCTTTCTCTGTCTCTGCCCAATCTGTTATAGACACGTGCTGGAAATGAGAGTAATGTGTGACGTTTTACAATGTATTGCTCGCTGATGTTAGCTAACAACAGGACATTCTCTTTAAATGAGCTTTGCCTGTGTCATTCCTCTGACAGTTTTATAGTGTGGTGTGTTTGTTTAGCCACACCTTTACTGGACAGTAAATGCAGATACTGTAAAGCGTTACAAGCTTTTCATCTCTATTTTATCATAGTGGATAGTTTAGCTCCAGTCATCCATTATTTAGCCGTTGTACCCAAATACCCACGTCCGTCCACTTCCAGGCGTGTTTTGGAAGTTCTTGTTTAAACTAGACACAAAACACAGGAAAATCTACTTTTTGGACTATAAACTGAGGTCGCCTGACCATTACATTTTCCAGTAAACCTCAGAAAGTTTCCCCAGAATACACAAATAAGCCATGAAAAGTGAGGGAACTGTGAATATACAGTATGTCCCTTGCCTCTTTGTGATTTTATCTATCCTCGGTTTTTTTTCCTTCCGACGTGGATCTCCACCAGGGGGAACGAGGTAAGTAAAACAGAACAGGCAGTCACTAATAATGCCAGCTAACCTACCGGGACTAGTCTATTTGATGGCTTACTTCTTTGGCTCGGTGGAAGAGAGATGTTTTAATTATCTCTGTGCGCTTACAGCAACAGACTGCCTCTGAGCACTAGGGGGCTGAGGCAGAGCTGCTATCGTTTTGGTGTGGAATTTGTACAAGAATAGAAGGGAGTAGAGGCAGACGTGTGCGTGTGCGTGCACGTGTGTGTGTGTGTGTGTGTGTGTGTGTGTGTGTGTGTTATTATGTATGGGCTCAAATCTTTCTCTGGATTATCAGGAGACCAGAAACTCTTGTCTCTCTCGCTTCTCTTGACGGCTGCGTCTTTGCCCCTTCTGTTGGCAGTGTGTTGGAAGAGCAGATCTGTGCTGCTAAATAAAGAGATCTGGCTCTAACATCTAAATGCACTGGGGCTGACTCATATATTTGTGTTTAGAATGGCACCGGTGCTAGTCCAAACACACGCACGCACGCCCACACACACACATGATGAGCGACGTATATAGCTGGTGCCGTATTCACACAGAGCAATCAGTAGGCCTACACAAGGAATATACAATGTGCAGCAAAAACACCAATAGTGATGACTAAGCACTGCTCATTTAGCTAGTGGCAATTCCCATGTTCAAAGAAGTGACTAATCATGGAATAATATTTAATAAAGGCTGTTCCTGTCCAGTTCATTTTTATCCAGTTTTTATATATGTTAACACATTAGACAAAGAGTATTTAAACATTACCATGTGAAAGGGAGTGCTCTTGTTGTAATATGTGATTGGGTTCGATGTCTTGAGATTTGTTGAATATCATATAACTGCCATGCTGATATTACAGTACTCTAACCTGAAGCGTGATATTACTTTTATTTAATAAACACGGCTGTTTTTCACGTAATGGTAATCGTGGACAAAAAAAATTGTTGGAAAAGTTTCTTCACAATTACAATGGCTATCAAGAGTGTTGCCAAGCAACACATGAAAAAGTTTTCCGACTGCAGGCTATCTTGCTACAGTTTATATAATATTTATATATATAATATAATATATTTGTCTCTATCTCTGACCATATAGTTTACAAGGGAAAGTCCCATGACAATTTCCAGGGATAGAATCCATCTTATTTGACTTGCGAATGACCGAATAGCCCGCCCAGAAATAGTTATGTTCCTTCCCAACACACAGACTGAAATAAGACTCCAAAACCCTCTCTCTCTGTGCCAAATACTCAGAGCACAATCTCACATCTATATAGATTGTCCTGATGCTTTTGAGCCAACGATGATCTTGTGTGAATGTTCAGCATCATATCAGCATTTAAACCAAAGTGCAGATGGATACATGCAGCTAATAGCAGCACTCAATTCATATGGAATTGCCTAACTGGTTGTAAAATATGCAACATTTGATATATTTGCATTTAATTCAAATATTTAGCAAATATTCTAATATATCTTGATGTAATTGGCTGGGTATTAACACTATGGAGTCAACCCTAGTATCAATGGGTTTTTGTGCCAATAAAGATATTGTCTGTCAGGGTTATGTGGTGTTTCTATGATGAGCTGGCAGCCTGTCTAGAAGTCTCTCTCTAATTATCCCCGGCATATTGTTTTTGCCCTTGGAGACCCATTCTCAAAGCAGGTGTTAATTATACATGTGTGTCAATGTTCTGCTTAGGACATAGGGGAGAGAGGAATTGTGTGTTGTCTTTGCCTGATATATACTATATAGTTCAGGTGCTGTCTGTGTTACGGTCTGAATGTAATTATTCGTTGGTTGTGTTAAAAGGTCTGCTCATTCTTGCTAACTTCAAAAAATCTAAATGAAAACAGTATCGCTCCGCTGTCCTCCGCGGGGGGGGGCTTCACACGTCAAAATGCATTGTCAAGCAAAGGGTAGTGCTACGACTTTGTCGATACGAGCGATGTTCGCCACTTTGTTTATGTTCCAATTTACAGAGCCAGGGCTGTGTATAAATATCAAATTATTTCTTCAACACGCACAGAAAACCATAACATTTAGCTTGCAATAGCTTACTTCACCTGGGACAGGTGTGTGTTTTCAACATTAGTATTTTACCTAAGAATGTGAGCAGGGCATTTTCTGTCCTCATTTTGCAGAGTGCCTTCCGACACCGCACATCAGTGACACCAAGCTCTCCACAAGGCTGGTGTAAAGGCTTCCTGGCCTCTGAAATCACCTCATCTAAAGTCTGCCACTCCCACACCGTACTGTGTTCCCCATCCTCCACTCTGTGTCTTTCTTAATGCCAGCCCAACAGTTGCTATGGAAACATGGAGGTGCTCTGGGGAGTGTGATTGCAGATGTGGTCTTAGAAGAAGTAAACACATAGACAAAGAGATGATGAGAAAATTACAAACGGGGAGGGCATTTTGAATAAGGCTATGAAAATATGAGCATAGGGCTGACCGAAGTCGGCAGCTCGTAAGCCTTGTTGCTAGTGCGTCTGTAGTGTCTGCAAGGGTTCTCCGAGGAGTTTCTTTTTCCCTTTAAATTATTTTTAATGCTTTCCTGTGTCTGTGTTGTTAGATAGACTGTGTGATTTTATGGTTGTAATAAAAAGGTGCCATTGCCATTCTTTATTTCATATGTAATTATACTGAGGCGCCACAAAGGATATGACCTTGACATGACCTTCCTAAATCTCAAATGCCGCAGAAGTAATTCCTTGTCATAATAGCTCAATGTTAGCTGTACATGATATACAGTAGTTTTGTAACAATGAATGTTTAATGTGCTTTTTTTAATCTGTATTTAATAATAATGTGCTGTTACAAGTTTGGGTTAACAATCTAGACCTCTGACCGTGATCTCTCTCTCTCTCTCTCTCTCTCTCTCTCTCTCTCTCTCTCTCTCTCTCTCTCTCTCTCAGGGCTTTTTGAGTCGGAGGTTAAAAGGCTCAATAAAGCGGACCAAGAGCCAACCGAAGCTAGACCGCAACTCCAGCTTCCGGCACATCCTGCCTGGCTTCAGAAGTGTTGATAATGACAGGTATGTGACCCTTAGTCATGTGTTTGGATCGATCGATCAATTGATTGTCTGTCTAATAACATGCTGTTATGCTGTGAGTGTTTCTTGTATAACTGTGCATTAGTATTTTAGACTGTGGTCTGCATGGCTATTCTCCCATGGCTATTCTTCCATGGCTATTCTCCCAGCTTATCAGGGGAATGTTTTCTATTGACATCAATTAGAAGTCCAGACCTTTGTTAGCTTGTGACGGCTGGTCTGGTGGTAACAGCCACCCTGCCTGGCAGGTCGCATTCCTTCCTCACATTCGTGAAATGAGCCTAGGTGTCCATTCACCCCATTAATGGTGGCGCTACATCTATGGAAATGTGTAGCATCGTCTCAGAAATGGGGAACCCACCTCCGTCTTGTCTAAGAGCTTTTAATGAGGCATTACTGTAATACCACTGTCAATATTTCACCAGATAGCACAGTGGATAGTTTGAGATGGAGCATGATAATGCCTGCTTCACTGAGGCTGAAGGAGATACTTCTTATTAATGCCATTTTTCTGCCGCCTCGTTCTTTAAATAGTTGCCCCCCCCACCCCCCGTTTTAAAATGTACCCTTTTCACATTGTATACATGTAGACCAATATAATTTTCGTTCTGTTTCAAACACCATGGCAAGGTTACCAAACATATCGCCGTTTACACACGCCCCTCAGATAAAGCACTCAGGGAAGACGGCAAATAGCGGATTGGAAATTGGAATGTCCAGCAGCGTTTTATCTCACACAGTAGCACACACACACACACACACACACACACACACACACACACACACACACCTCAATTACACACACTGAAATTATTCACCATATAATTATGAAACTACGAAAGAGAGAAACCAAAGAGAAACATGCAATTTAACCAATTTTATTATTTATATATTTATATATATATATAGTTTTTTAATTATTTTCACTATGTGACAAATTTTCTAAACTCTTAATGCAAAATACAAAAGTGATGGCACTTTGCTAAGACTTTGCATTACACAGCAAGTCTTAATTTCAAAACCTTCATTGTACATTCCTTGTGTTCATATACATTTCTCAAAACACAACCATATAAACCAGATGTAAAATACATAGGTGTACCAAATGTATCGGTGTCTATTACATGTACTGTAAAAGCAGTTTGATTAAATGATAGTTAAACATATCTAAACATATGAGGAAACAAACAAATCAAAAGTGTTGTTAGTTTATTGAGTGTAAAGAAATCATTATGAAATGTATTTTTTAAAGAAACACTGATTAGCTGTAGTGAAAGTGAAGTGTTACTTTGTGATTTTGTGTTGTATTCAGTCAGTTGAAAATTCACTTAAGTGGTGAAAAAACCCCACAAATGTTGATGATCTGTTGTACTAGGAGTAGTGAAATCCTAC